>OY744481.1:310494208-310650082 GCA_963556165.1 Tipula helvola
GTCTATAAAAAACCGAAAGAATTTTATTGATTTTAATACAGACAAACTTGTCTATCTTATAATTGATTCCTCAAATTTAAATTTAAATCCCTATAACAAGAAATGATCTTAACAGAGAGCAAATATTTTTTGGTCCATACAATGTCTCTTCTCATTGTTTATTATTCTGTGCTATTATCTTCAAAACCGTTTTTATGAAATTGATTAGCATTGATAAAATTTTTGAGAAATATCGCACATCCACCATTACGGTTTTTGTTTCATGTAAAGTGCGTGCATTTTGAGGTTAGTTCGAATTTCGAAACCACATGATAATCACTTGATAGAAAAATTGAAATAATCGACTACCGTTCACCGCCAAAATCATTTCAAGCTTTAGGTATATTGTTCGCAGAACTGATTGTGATCATCTATCTCGATATTTAAATGTGAACGTAGTGCGGCGTCTGAGGTCGCTATCCCAATCAGTTTGGTAATATCGAATACCTCCTTATCGCCGTGCTGATCCAAAACGCATCAGGCCACTTTTTGAAATGAAATTTCGGGTTATTGCTTCCATGAAACAATCTAACCAATGTAAAACTGTATTAAAATGATTAGTTTAAGATAATAAACCAAAATAAATTTGCCTAAATAATTACAGACATTGGCATTTCGGATTTTAAGCTAAAAACGCAATAGACGTTCAGTAGATTTAAGTAAAAGACAATTTTGTACAAATATTTATAGAAATCATTAAGCAATCAAAATTAAAGTTGCCGCAATAATTATGATCCGGAGACCAATGACTTGGGGTATTATAAACCATCGCAATCGGATTGAGATTAGAAATTTTAAATTTTAACGTCTTTACTGCGATTACACAATACGATCGTTCTCGAAAATACATATACACATACATTGTAATTTTTGTTGTATCAAGTAGCAACTAGCGAGGTACAAAAGATACATTGAAAGCTGCACTAAATTGTAGATTCCATACATTTTTAGATTTTTTAATTTTTTTTTACTAAATTCTGAATTTCTTTTTATTCCGTGAAAATTCATAAATTATGTTAAAATAGTCAAAATATTCTTGGAAAACTTTACATCTCACACAAATAAAGAAATTGAACTAAAAAAATTGATAATTTAAACTTTTCGGGAGCCAATTTCGCTTTAGAAAATTCAAATAAACCATTTCTGAAAAATGCATCGTATAAAATCTATATTGTTAAATTTTAAAATTTATCGGATGGTTGGACTTTTCAGACTCAAGAAAAAACCAAAATGTTGACAAATTAAATTAAAAAATGGTTTAGGAAATATCGAAATCAGTCTAAATTTTTAAATTCCTAAATTTGTGTATCAACTGGTAATTGAAATTCAATGTATTGGTTACATGGCCTCAATTCCAAGCTTACTCTAATTCAACCCCGACTTAATGTCCAACTCAACCCTCAACTCAATCAGAAACTCGCTAAACTCAATCCTTAGCTCAAATTTCAACTCGAAATAAAACTTTATCCTCAGCTTAACTTAGTCCTCCAGAATTAAATTCGCAATCCTCATCAAACTTTCTTCCGTTTTTTTAACACAGTGAATTAAGCCAACCAAAATTAACTTGAAATCTTTGTAGTACAGCTATGTCAGTTAAAGTGATACAAACGAGACAACTCCTTTGATCTGTATAATTAAGCAAACGAATCAACTTAAAACATCCAATGCTAAGCGATTTTAGATAGTTCCATATTTTAATATGTAATTAAAAGTATACAGGATCTGGAATCCTGCTCCGATTGTGGATCTTTATACCTCTAGAGACAGGTTTGAAACTTGTAATTGTTGTGCCAAAGTTCATTATATTGCTTGATTATTTCCATATATTTAATAAAAAATCCGTTGTTTTTAAACAACTTTTCTACAAATCAGCAGGTTCTCTTAACCAAAAAATGTAAATAATCTTGTTGGTGCCTTCGCTTTTCCGTAGATGGAAGCAATTGCTAGAAAACCAGGCATATTGATATCCATATATGAGTCGCTCAGAAGCCATAAAAATCAGAAAATTTCAAAAAATGGACTTAACCGCATTGGCTTCTGAGCGACTCATATAATTCCGTATAGAATAGGATGAGTACAAAGAACATAAATTTTGCTGTTGTTCTGTTTCAATTGAATTTGTCCCGTAAATAAACTTCCAATATTTTTTTTTTGCTTTTATAAATTTATCCTTCAAGTTTAATGTTTTAAATTGAATAAGTAGGTTGAACATTAGAGATATTTTTTATAACCATTCTTTTTTACTAAAACAACATTAGCTGTATCAACCAGCTTTTTGTATAGCAGTTCCAATATTTTTAACAATGTGGAGTAAATTCTTGTTAATTTTTCTGAATTCTTTTAATGCATTGAATTAATTTCGATTTGAAGCTTCGGCAGTACAATCCGCGATTTTAAAATTGATTTAAATGTATATCTGAATTGTGGTTTTAGAACTGTTATCCAGGGGCGTTTACTAATTATTCATTTGAGGTGTTCTTTTTGCAATAAACATGTAATAATAAAATATCAAATGTTTTAACTTAAAACTTCCTATAATAACAGAACTTAGTATTGTCATTTACAGGTATCAATTAAAACTGTCTAATTTTTGTTACGGTAGAGCTCTTTCAATCCATTTCAACTCTCACAGTCCCGAAATAAAAGCATGCCACATCCTTTAGAGCACAAACAAAATTTAACTGTATTTTACAAATATTTCTTCATGAAACTACGAGTTCAAATTGTCCTGTAAAATTATTAAATACAAATTTGAATAAAAATATTTATTTGGCGCCGATATTTCAAATGTTGATTGATCAATAGTAATAGGTACACCAGAATATACAAACAAAACACCGGAAATGTAACTATCAATCTAATTCATTTCATATAAATGATATATGATCTAAATCTAACAAAATGTCCAATGAGCTCAACGTAATAATTATTATAACTCTTTCGGAACGTGAAGAAACAAAAAAATGTTTTTTTTACAGTCCAATTGAAAACATAAAACATAACCAATTTAAAGAATTACATAATACATATATACGACACCACATAAAGAATGTTTTGTGTACCTAAATTGTAATTTAATACAAAATTTTCGTTTTTTTTAAATTTAATTTAATTATATCAACCAAATTAATTATATACAAACGTACAAGTATATGTATATTGTAGTTTAACGATCTATATAAAATTGAAACAGCTACTGTTTGTAATTTAAGTTTATTATTATTATTTATTTTAAATAAACTTCAAAAAAAAATGACAAACAAGGTTTCCTGAATTGGTAAACAAAATGGACAGGAAATATAAAAAGAGCGCACGGCTTAATTACAAGAAATAATACGTTTTTACCAATTCTAATTTAATTGGTGAACATATCAAATATGTATAACCTAATTTATTTGATTTAGATGTGCGGTCTTTAGCAAAAAAAAATATTTTTAATTTAAAATATGTAAATTAGTACTTGAAAGCACAAAAGGGTTACTATATTTTACAAAAACGTTATATAGTTAGGTTAACTTAATACAAACCGCGCAACATAGGACTAACTCTACCTCTTCGCTTAAAAATCTAAAAATTAATTTGCCTAATCACTGATTTAAGCAACCCAAAGAGATTTTTTTTTTTTTTCGCTGGCGCTACATCCCATAGAGGGATTTGGCCGCTTCATATTGAAGTTTCGTAATCATTTTTTAACGGATAATGAATGATTAATTCATTGATCCTACATTAACCAGCCGTGATTTTTTCATCACCCGCCGGGAATCGAACCCGGGACCTCCGGGGCTTAAAGCAAGCATGCTAACAACTGTGCCACTGGGGCGGCCACCGCAAATTGGGTTGATTTAAGCAACCCAAAGAGATAATTGCCACCTATTGTAGATATTTCTAGTACCGGTTAAAACGGTTTAACGTCCAAATTATTGCAACATTTGTGCTCTGTAATGGTAGCCATCCAGCCAACTATAGAGGTTGCACTGTGTATAAAGAAGTTAAAACTCGCAGATTTCCACCTCTTAGAGAAAAAATAGTGGAGAAGTCACAGCCCGCTGCAAAACCGAATCCATCTTATCAGTTAGTTACTGGGACAACATATGCGCAGAAACTCAAAGATTCAATTGAAGATCAAACTTCGGAAGGAAATCGTACCAGAGAAAACCAATCAACGGATAACTCAAAAAATCATCAAAATCTGCCCGAGCAATCTTCTACACAACGGTTGGAAATTATGATGGAAAAATTAATGACCAAAATGGACACTATACTTAATCTTCTAACGACCATTGTCTCCAAATCATTTAATGTCCAGAACCCTTAAATTAGCAATCTGGAATGCCAACGGCTTGTCACAACATGGACAAGAAGTTAAAAGTTTCTTGATAGAACGAGAAATAGATGTCATGCTAATATCCGAAACGCATAACACCAGCAAAAGTTTTCTAAAAATACCCAGATATACCATCTACAACACAAATCATCCTGATGGAACAGCTCATGGTGGCACTGCAGTTATTATCAAAAACATGATTAAACACCATGAAGCAAAACAGTATAAGAAAGAATATTTACAAGCAACTACTGTAGTAATAGAAGATTGGCTAGGTCCTATAGCCATTTCGGCCATATACTGCCCACCAAAACATGCTGAACCAATTGTTCATCGCTTCATAGCAGGGGGTGATTATAATGCAAAACATCAACAATGGGGATCAAGATTGGTGACAACGAGAGGACGAGAATTATTAAAATCAATTCAATAAAGTAATCTTCATCATGTATCAACCAGTTAACCTACCTATTGGCCAAGTGATAGGAGAAAGATCCCAGATGTCATAGATTTCTGCGTCACCAAAGGAATATCACCTAATTATATTAAAGCAATGCCATGCTTGGACCTGTCATCGGACCACTCGCCTGTCTTAATCACTTTAGGAACAAAGATAGTAAATACACAGAAACAAGCAATGTTAAGCAACAACAAAACCCACTGGAATTGCTTCAGATATAAAATAACAGAGAATTTAAACACAAATATCAAGTTAAAGACGGAAACTGATATAGATGAAGCAGTAGAACATCTCAATAAATGTATTCAGTCGGCAGCTTGGAAGTCCATACCACTACAAAATGAGAAAGGAAGAAAAGGAGAATGTTCGAATGTTGTCAAGAAAATGATTAAGGAGAAAAGAAAGTTACGACAGCAATGGCAACGATATCGACTAGCGGGAGATAAACGTAAACTAAACAAAGCCGTCAAAAAGTTAAAAGAACTGCTTCTCAAGGAAAAAAACCAGTCAATTCAAGAATATTTATCACAACTCTCACCAACAGAAAACACAAATTATTCAATGTGGAAGGCGACTAAGAAGCTCAAACAACCACAACAGCATATTCCGCCGATACGTAAAAGTGACGGCCACTGGGCGAGAAATTACGAAGAGTATTCGATTTATAACCTATTTATTCAATGCTATACTTAGGACAGGATATTTCCCTATATAATGGAAGGTTTCACAGGTAATATTAATACCAAAACCAGGCAAGCCTCCAGAAGAAGTTACGTCGTACAGACCTATAAGCTTGCTACCAATTATGTCTAAATTATTTGAAAAACTACTACTTAAGCGTTTAAAGCCTATATTGTTGGAGAAGAAGCTGATTCCGGATCATCAGTTTGGATTTAGGCCAGAACACTCAACAATAGAACAAGTGTACAGAATAGTTGAAGTAATTGAAGAAGCCCTCGAGGAAAAAAGATATTGTTCTGCTTTATTCATGGACGTAGCACAAGCTTTTGACAACGTGTGGCATGTGGGATTACAATACAAAATTAAGCTATGGTTGCCACATGATTTCTACAGAATATTAACATCATATCTACTAGACAGATATTTTATAATAAAACATCATGATGCGTATACAAATATCCGCCCAATTAAATCTGGTGTACCACAGGGCAGCGTGCTTTGGCCGATATTATATCTGCTATATACCGCAGATATACCTGCAAGCAATCAAGTAACTGTCGCAACATTTGCAGACGACACGGCAGTACTCTCATCACATGAAGACCCCAGTAAAGCTACAGAAGTTTTGCAGGAAAATATTAACATTATTCAGGCATGGATGAAAAAATGGCGAATTAAAGTTAATGATGCTAAGTCTAATCATGTAACCTTTACTATGCGAAGAGGTACATGTCCACCAATACAAATGAATGACCAGAATATACCTCAAACTGATGAAGTGAAATATTTAGGCATTCACCTCGACAAACGGCTAACATGGCGTAAACATATATGGACAAAAAGAAAACAATTGGGAATGAAACTGACAAAAATGTATTGGCTGATAGGCAGAAAATCAAGTTTGTCGATTGAAAACAAACTACTGCTCTATAAAATGGTAATAAAACCTATCTGGACATATGGTATACAGCTGTGGGGAATGGCCAGCAACTCGAACTTGGACATTCTTCAGCGGTTCCAGTCTAAATTTCTAAGGATCATAGTAGATGCTCCATGGTTCGTATCAAACGATATAATTCACAGAGATCTACAGGTCCCAACAATACGGGAAGAAATTAGGGATTCCAGTGCCAGGTATCACTCAAGATTGAAGATTCATCCAAACGATCTGGCCAGCAAGCTTCTCACTACCACAACGATGGAAAGATTAAAACGCCACAAAATTTTTAATTTGCCAAATAGGTTTTAGATATTCCTTTAGACATTAATTTTTAAAATCACTAATGAATCGAACCAATAATAGTTAAATTTATGGGTTATTTTATACTAATCGTATTGTAAGTGAGATTTTATCAATGGATAAAAATACTCCGCTCGTGACAATGTAAAAAGACAAAAAATTTACTGAATGTCTCACAATGAGATAGATTGTAAAATAAAGGATAACAAAAAAAAAAAAAAAAAAAAAAAAATTTTGAATGTTAATTAATTAGTGTTTGTAATTTCTCTCAGCGGCCTGATAAGAAGATTGATTTTTTCATAATCATAAGCTCATCAGTTCGAAATTGGATTAAATTCTCAAACAATCTTCGAAACATATTAAAATCATATTCATTAAAATTAAAATCCCTAATTTATTTTTATTAAATTTTTTTTCTTTTTTACTTTAATTTGAATTAATTAATTAATTTGTGTAATTTCTAATAAGCAACCGATTATAAGATCATTTTAATGTGTTTTACAGATAGCAAGTATAAGCATGTTAGCATTTATACAAACAATTATTCAACACCTCCATATAGACAGGTTTTCAAAATTTTTAATTTTTTAATTTATTTGAACTTAACGAAAATTGTACGAGAATTTAATCCAGTTTCGAACTGATGAGCTTATGATTATGAAAAAATCAATCTTCTTATCAGGTGAACTTACATTTGAATAATTTGTTTTTTTTTTAAATTCCGGATTATTTTTAAAGGGAAATAATACCCTGAAAAAAAAATTAGAGATAATGTGCGTGTGACTGTGGACTTTCATTATTACACTTAGGCTTTATTCCTTTTCCCTAAATAGCGGTAATGGACCCCAATTGCTAAAAAAAGGAAATAAAGCCGTCTGGTGTTAATTTCAAGGGCGTAATTTTCATTCCTCACATGAAGTTCATACAACTATTATACAAAATAATTCAATTTTATTGAGTTGTAAAAAAATTTCTACAATCTCCTAACCACATTCTACGTTTTATAATTAGCGCGTTGAAGGCGGTTAGCCAGTATAAAAATTGGCTACTGTTCCCGTATTACAAATATTGCAATATAAACTGCTGCTGTTTGTCAATAATAAAAATTTGCTTTTATTATGGTTAGTTTGACAGATTTGTTAGAGTCTTCAAAAATTTATAAATAAATTTTGATTTTTGTAAAACTCGTTGGTTTGTAGCGAATGCCGATGGTTGAATGAATCTTAGTACTTTACCAACCCTTGAAGAGCTTTTTATGATTAAAAGTATAAAGATACTTAATCGACATTTTTGTCCGAAATGAGTTCACATGAACTTTACAAACAGGCGATTCGAACATATCCCGATTACTATAAATCGAGAAATAGTATACCGTATGCGAACACAGCTAAGTATCTCGGCATGACCCTGGATACTAAACTGAGATGGAAAGCACATGTTAAGAATAAAAATGAAGAATTAAGACTTAAATACAGAAATATATATTGGCTGATGGGAAGGAACTCTTCTTTATCAACATACAACAAGCTTCTACTTTATAAGCAAATATTGAAACCGGTTTGGACGTATGGTATTCAGCTTTGGGGTTGTACCAAACAGAGCAACGTAAATATCATACAAAGATTTCAGAATATCGCATTAAGGAACATCGTTGATTCATCTTGGTATGTCAGGAACAATGATCTCCATAGGGACCTTAAAGTGGACCTCATCGTAAATGAAATTCGCGATGACATGAAGAGAGGCTCCGGCAACATGTGAATATTGAGGCAACTCAGCTTCTAAGCAACCTGTTTTGTCTGGATAAAACGATGCTTTTTTCTGTCTCCTTATCCACTTTTCACTCGTAGTAAACTTGTATTAATTAAACAAAATTTCTTACAAATGACTTTATAAAAATTTATTAATATAATTTACAATGATTTTATGATTTTATTTTGTTTTTTAATGTGCTTGCACTCTCTATGATAATTCGCTTTTGTAATGACGCCAATTTCTTCTAAAAAACTTGTTCCGAACCGCCAATAAATTGTAAGTCGTTGCCTTAGATTGCCATCTATGCAAATCTATTTATAGTAAATAAACCGCAACTGAAACTTTCAATTAAAATTAAATAGTGCCATCTCTGGTCGACTAGCATAGTTAACGTTATAAGTTTACATGTAGCAATAATATTTGAGCTAATCGAATGAACTTGTTTTACAATACAAATCGGCTGTCAAATGCAAATATAATAAATAATAACATTTGGGTCAACACATCAACAAATGGATATAATTCAAGCTTATTAGGTGAGTTAATTTTTAATTTATAAATTTTAATTTTGTTATTTCATTTTAGGATAGCTACAATCATATAGAAGACATGCCAACTCAACAACCCAAATTTAATACGTAGACATAAAAGAACCAAACCTTTTGAGTTGGTGTAATTGTTAGCTTAAACAGCATTTTGCTGTGTAAAACCCACTACAAAGATGTGGTTTACTTCAATTTATCAGACTCTATGGAACGCCTATTGGAAGAAGCCATAGATTAATGTTAAGTTAGTAAATTAAGTCAGAAACAAATTGCTCATTAGTCCAAGAGGCTAGATTGTTATTAAATAAAATAAATAAATACAATTTATTCAAAAAGAAAAAAAAATTTAAATTTAATTGAAATATGTATGTTTAATTAAAATAATAAAAATTTTGATAAAAAAAATAAATAAAAATTGTCCAATTCCCAATTTTAGAAATGTTTAAAACAATAATAAATCGTCTACATTTATTTAACACGTTCGAGCAAACTAAAAAAATATTACATTTTTATTAAAACTTGTGTCCAATTTTATGTGAAAATTATGTCCAATTCTAATTGCAATAAACACATAATTCTTAAAAAAAAAAAAAATCAAAATATTTTGCAAATACTACATATAAAGTTGTCCAATTCTGAAATGATGATTTCTGTTTATTTTCGAGTGGATCGACAATTACACGACACATTCTAACAATACGAGAAACGAAAAGGCAATATGGTCGATCGACTCGACAATCATAATAGGGATGATATTAAAATGAATTGGAAAATGTTAGGTATTTAAGCTGAAAAAAATGTTTAATTTTAAGTGAAAATAGTACAGTACCCATCAATAATTTAAATTCGAATTTCGGATATTTATTCTAGGTTCTGAGGTTCATTCAGACAATTGGAATTTCTTGCGTTTTTTAAAATACCTATACGTATTTATTTGTTTACAACTTAAGTGCTCACTTTATACACATACTAAATGTTCAGCATACTTCACTATAAACTTCTTATTCTCGTATATATAAAATCGTATAATAAAATTCAAATAAATTATTTTCATGTGTCAGCAGCGGAAATAAAAAATTTATTTTTATGAACACAAAAACAAAAATCTTATTTTTATTATTTTTTTGTATTTTTGTTTTAATTTCTTAAACTAAAAAAAAACAAAAAACTTAAAAATGGAAATAAAATTTAATAATAAAAAACAGAATAAAAACAAAAAAATTATTTTATTCGCTATTTTTATTAACAAATTTTAAACTTCTTGTGTTTAGTAATAAATTGATGTAAATTTAGTTTGTCATTTTATTTATGAATTTGTGATTTTTTTTTTATTGTATACAGTTTTTCGAAGTTAATGTTAAACTTAATTAGAGTTGATGAAAGTTAATTACGTTTTGAATTTGATATAAATATTTGTGTGATGTGTTTATGTATATTTTGATATATACCAGTTAGAATATATAGGTTTTATGTTTTTTAGAACGATTTGTATATGTGTTCCATTTTTTTTAGGTTTTAGTATTTAGTAGTTAATATTATTGCTTATCTAGTATTTATATTCACCAAGGTTCACATCATGCATATTATGACAAGCAACATTTTTTGTAGCGTGAATGTTATTCAATGAATTGAAAATTGCTTTCCGATTTCCGGTTTCTTTAGCTTTATTTTGTAAGCTACCAACTTTTAATTTTTGCCCCAATTTGTAACAACTCATTAAATTGAACACAATCTCGACGAGTTCGAGATTTATTCTTATTGCGTATTTATTCTGCAAAACAAAATTACCCTAAAAATGTACTAAGACCCAAATTGTCTCCTAAAACTTCAGCTCCATTGGGAAATTCGAGAAGATTTATTAGTGTTTTTAGGGCAAGCTTACAGCCCTATTCATTGAAGTCAAATGATTTAAAAAACAAACGCAAAAAAAAAAACTAATTTTGACTAGATAGAAACGTAAAAAATCAAACAAAATTCTTGCACTCAAGCAAAAAACTGCTATAAAATGAAGCGTAATTTATTATTTATCCTCGTTCATAGAATCGACGAAAAAAAAAAATATCTTCGATTGACGATTAATCTGTAGTCTCGGATTTTTATTTATTTATCGTCGTTAATAAAATCAGGGCAAGGATTTTGTTCAAAAAACGAGACTTGAAGGTGTCTTCATGAAACGAGATTATAAAGTTGGATTATTTTGTTTAAAGTGAAGATAGTCACACATTAGTTTTGCTCAATAATTTGTACTAAATGTATGGTTGTCATGACTATTTTCTGTTGTTTTGGTTTACTTTCAAATTCTGCTTGGTGCCGTTTACACCAAATTAATTATAATGAGATTTTCTTCACGTTTTAATTTTTTTTATTGATTTCTATGCGTTTCATCCCCTTTGATTTATGACCATAGAGTTATATTACGTACTCGTATTTTTATTTAAAATTTAAAATAAAATTCGTTTAATACAACAATCCGCTTTATATACATATAGTATTGTGAAACGGGAAATGTCACAAATAAGCAAAAACAATAGATATGAGCACAATTATTGCTAATGTTTTATTTTATTTTTGTTATTATATTGGTACGAACAAGATTATTTGCTCAAAAGATGAATTTATTTTAACTAATCGGAAAAAAATGGGCAGGATTTTGTTGAAATATAGCGATTTGATTAGCTGAAAAGTTGGATTAAAAATAATCTTGCTCCGTGAAGAAACCTTAAGGCCCGATTGTATGAACGAGGATAGAAAAAATTAAATCCGAGAGTACAGATATATCTTTATCCGAGAATTTTATTTTTTTCCTATTGTATGAACAATTTAAAATATTTTTCTATCCTCTGTTTTATTGCAGTTTTAGAGCAATTTTTATTTTAATGGTAACACTTTTTTCTTTGACGTTTATGTAATTGAAAATAAATTTTCATATTTTTCCTTTTTCATACGTTTAATCGGTGAATTATTATTTGACTCCATCTTTCTCTTAAGTATAATTATTTATTAATCAATGTTATCGTCACTATAACACGATAACAAACTGTGAACATTTTAAAATGTCAAAAAAAAAAACAACAACAACATTTTGTATCCTCTGTTCTATCCACCGAAAAGAGAAGATAGAAACAGAGGATATAACTCTATCCATGAATTTATTTTCTTGTTCATACAATGCAAACGACGATAAATCCGAGGTTGTATCATCTATCCGCGTTCATACAATCGGGCCTAAGAGTTGCAATTTTTATCGGCTTACTAGATGACCGACAAAATTAAAATTAAACCAAACAACAATAATATTTACTATTGTATATCTAGTACGTACACGAAAATCGCAACTCTCAAGTCTCGTTGGAGTCCGGTTGTTCTCACAACGACTGGATGTGAAGTTTTCCACACTTTTTTCCACAGTTATACGAATACAAATCCTATTGGAACAAACCTATCATATTGGATTCTATGATTCTATCTAATTCTACATGTATTAGTAATTATTTTATTTATTTATTTATTTATATCCATCAAATACAATTATAACTTAAAAATAATAAATGAAAACAAACATAAGGCTACACAAACAGACTATGTATTATGAAACATAAATAGAGGTTTTGGTTTAAAGTGATGCCTCATGCTCATCACAACACAATAGTCTGAGCGTGATTAGCCAATATACAAAAATAATTATAAGTAAAGATGGAATAAATAAGCATAGGAGATAATCTGTGGTTAGGTCGGCGATAAACGTTCAAAGGAGACAGTCGTGTTTTTTGTCTGCTCCATAAAGTAAAAGTTTTTAGTGTAATTTATTGTTTTGATTATTTTAAATTATGTAATCAAATTTTTAGTGAAGTGTAAAATCAATTAATTTTAATTTAATTTAATTTTTCAATTTTTGAGTGAAGAAATAAGTGGTATAGTGAAATAATTAAATGTGAATTTGGAAAATGTAATCCATCGGGATGCATTTATCAGGCAATGTTTTTTGTACTTATAAATGAAGGAAATCAAATTTCATGATTTCTAAATTAATTGCATGATTTAGGCTTTAATGTCTGTTTAATTGTATATAAAATTCTAGTGCATAAAGCTTCTTTTGATTGATTTTATATCAAAAGTTAATTTGTTCCAATTTAATAAACGCGGTTAAATTTAATACGCATGTCTGTTCTTGTTTCATCTAGTTCAAATACGTATACGTATTTAATTTTTATTTTTATTTTAAATACAATTGAACAAACATATCGAAGATTAATACGTAGAATGGGCTTATTGGTAAAAGTTTTATATTTTGGTACATCGTACATGTAGTTTTAATGGCAGATTAAATACATCAGTGATCCACGGCTTGTTTGATCCATTTCTCTATTTCTCTCAAACAAAATAAGACATCGCGAGATATTTACAATTTATTAATGAAATGCAACTGGATCAAATAGGTTGTGAGTCACTGTAGAATGGGTTTGTAGTGGAATTTTTATAATTTTTGGTGTAATTTTAATATTTAATATTGTGCATGGCATATAATGAAAACATGAAGAAGTATGCGTAATTGCGTACTAAGGATTATATGAAAAGATTTATTGCGCATGTGCATATGCATAAATATTGAATGCGCAGAGGAAGAGTGTATGGAAATATTTATTTATTTTGTTTATGTGGATTTTAGTGTATGTTTCTATTATCTTTTTCTGGTTTTTTGATGTGTTCAATTTTCATTACCAATTTATATTTATAGTGTCGTTATTAACATGAGCCACATAAATTCAATACACATTTGTAAGGTTTTGCATTTGAAATTGAAATGTGCATTTAGCGAAGACACATTATAAAATAAAAGAATAAAAACTACATGCAATGTAGTTTTATGTGCATTTTTAATACATCTGTTTGATGTCAATTTATGAGTTCATCTTTTTCAGGGTTTTCCGTTCTTTTTCGCCAAAAGGGGTTGTCTGTTGCGGTAAATATTGTTGAATAATCCTTCTTGAGTACTCAAGTTTCAAGTTCTCAAAGTTTCCTTCGTATAAGGTAGATAGTTTTGTTCTACTTATATTGGTTATACACTAGTTTGTAATATAAGAGATGTTTATATCCTTATATTTAGAATTTATGTTGATTAAATAAATAACTCTGCTATATATTGTATAACAACATATTGTATTTAACAATTTTAATGAAAAATAATTTGTTTGTAATTAATTAATTCTTTTAATTACGTTTGGCTAATTTTATATTTTAAACAAGTTAATTTTATATTGTACTACTAATTGGTTTTTGATTTAAAGTTTCTGAGGGATTAATGAGCGTGATGAGAAATTTAATTAATTAATTACATTTAATATAGCCATTTTAACAACTAAACCATGAGGATTTCAGAGTTTAATAACTTTTAGTTTATTTTAGAAGTAGAAGTTGGGGACAATTAACAAATTTACATAGATCTAGATTTTCAGGAATATTCGGAGTAACCCAATGCAAATTTCGAGAAACTTTGTATCGAATTAATTTGGAATTTTATCATTAATTGAATCTGGGTAAAATGTATTACCTATGTTCTAAAACTATGCTATAGAGGGACTTTCTGAGTGGTGTATAAGTGGGTGTTTACGTTTTTGGTGACGATTGGAGGAGTTCCAGAAGGAAGCTAAGTTATCAATAATTTTGCAAGCTTTTTGATAAAATAATAAAATAGTTAATAAATAGTTAATATGGAAGGGGTGTCACCAAGAGGACTTTTTTTAAATTATTTATTTATAGGATTGCTGCAGATATAACTTTAAGTAGACTTAGATTAATAAGATCATAGGTAGTTAGAGGGCTTTATTTTAAGGATACTGATAAATAATTTAACTTGTTTCAGAATCTAAGATTGTTCCAGAATTAACCATTTTAATCCTAATTTTCAGGAATAAAGTTAAGGCCCAACTCAAAGCTCCAGGAATCAAGCAGTTAATATTCATGTAGTTTAGAAATGTTGTTGTTTTATTTACTAACTATCAACTTCTTGGGTGTCTGGTGCCGAGTTGATGCTTTATTACTAACATACTTTTCTTGTCCCTCGTTTTGTTATCCGTAAAAGGGTGTACGGTGGACTCGGCGTATTCCGGGAAACTTGTTGAGGGCTTGGTCGTACACATTAAAGCATCAGGGTTTATTAGCGCCTTAAAATTAATTTTGGTTACTGGTAACATTAATTATAATTCATTACAGGATAGCGCCCATTTCAGATCAAACGCCTAGAATCTGATTGGCAGATTTTGCTGAAACTATTATATACATGTATTATAGTTTGAACTAAATAGTAGTTATATGTAGCGACAGGGACCGGTATTGAGGGAATCATGTAAATAAACAGCTGATTTCGATTGTATTTATTAGCTTTAAGTCAATTCTAAATTAATTATGATTATGATTTGCAGAAGGGCCCAGGAACCTGATCCAGCAAACTAATAAAGGTCATTTTAGAGTGCAGTTTTAATTGTAATTTTAATAAAACATAAAAGTAGATTAGAATTATATTAATTTTCTTTCTAAGATAGGTGGGCTATTGTTGATTAGGTTAATTGTATGGTTAATTAATTTTTCAGATTATAATATAGTTACAGTATTAATCATTATTATAGAGATTAAAATTAATCCTGATTTTCAGAATTTAATTTTAAATTGGATCAACCCTACTGGATCAAAAAGTAGTGAATAAGTTGTAGTTTAGAAAGTGTGTTGTTCTGTACTAACTATGCGATTATAATTTCGATTATATAATTACTAACAATTTTTACTAAATACCGTTCGTTGAGTGGCTGTATCCGGGTCGAGTCTCTCCCAACTAAGAATCCTATCTTAGCCTTAGGTTTTGTTACATGTATACGGTTGTACGGAATGGGACCCTGGAGTTTGGGAATCCTGCTATAATGATGGGCCGTACAACCTAATCCATCAATCATATCTAGTAACAGCGCCTTATAATTTTCAAACTCATAGAATTTAGTGGATAATCTTGCTGAAACTCCTTATGTATTATAGCGTGAACTTAAGTATATTCATAAGGAGCGACAGGGACCAGTATGGAGGAAATCATGTGAATGATCAGTCGATTTCGATTATATTTATTAGTTTTAAGTCAATTTCAAATTAATTTATGAGTATTATATATTTATTAAGTATATATTTTTAATTACGATTAGGATTTCAGAAGGGCGCAGGAATCTGATTCAGTATACTAATAAATTTTATTTCAGAGTGCAGTTTTAAGTAGATTCGAAATGTGCTGTCATTGTGTTACTAACTATTGGCTATACTTAGGTGTCTGTAACCGGGTCAATTTCTATCTAACTAACTAAACCTATCCAAATCCTCTTTATGTTTTATGTAACAAGGTGTTCGGTGAGGCCCGGCCATTAATAACTCCGGGAGATCTTGCTTAAAGCTTGGTCGAACACTTCAATCAATCAATCAATCAATCAATAGGAGATAATCTGTGGTTAAAAACCAGTATCGATTATCAACGAGCTCACAAAAACCGAAAAAGAAAAATCAAATATTATTGGGGTAATATGGGTTTAAATGAAGTGTACTAAGAAAATCTTATAAAAATCTTATAAAGGTTATAGTTACCTAAATTTAAATCAAAAATAAAAATTCTTCAATATTTTTTAATGTGAACAGCCATAGGATTTAAGTTCTCTGAGGAATTTAAAATTGTAACACTTTTTTATTGAAATGGGAAGTTTATTGAGCAATGTAGGGGCCAATACCAATAAACTGTAAATGTTCGAAACATGTAAGTGGTATTATATTTGGGAACATTCACGAGATTTTGGGCATTACCTCTAAATTGGTGGGAATCAATAATGCGGATATTCCGATTACCACTTTTGAAATAAAATAGGCGTAATACTTTATAAACGTAAAGATGCCGCACTGGGAAAATTTGCTGTTTAACAAATAATGGCCACGAATGGGTTAGTTTAGGCTTATTACATAAAATTCTAACCATATACTTTCGCAAAGTCATAATAGGTTTAACATTAGAATAGTAAACACCACTCCAACATGATAAACCATATTGAAGCTTCGAAGCACCAAGAGCGAAATAAATAATACGTAACAAGTCAGGACGACATAAACTTTTTAACAAAAATAACTTCCTAATGAATAACCAACAGTAAGATTTTAAAACTTTAACGTGCTCTTTCCAATTTAATCTAGTATCAAATGTAATTCCCAGATATTTGAAATTTGTAACCTGCTCAACTTTAAAACAAAGCGGAGAACAGAATGAATGATTACAGCTGAAATTGTAAAATGATAAATCAAAATTTATGTCACGACAATCCGTAAGACTAAACTACATTATTTTGGTTTTATCACTTAAAACCAAATAGTGTGCATCAAACCATTTCCTTAGTACGATCAAATCTGAATTCACAGCATTGATCAAGACTGTACTGGTATTGTTAACGTATATAAAAGCCATATCATCAGCAAAAGAAGTAATTGAACCTTGAAAAGCTTGCGAATAAATTGAATTAACATAAACTAAGAACAGCAATGGTCCAAGTACGGACCCTTGCGGAACACCACACTCAACATGTCTAAGTTCACTAAAATGATTTTCAATCCGAACTTTTTGGGTTCTATCAGATAAAAATGACGCAATCCAGTCATCAACAAATCCGCGGAAGCCATAATTAGAAATCTTGATGCATAAGAGCCGATGATCAACAGTGTCAAAAGCTTTAGATATGTCAACAAATAAGCTAGCTGTAAATTTTTTCTGATCTATCCCACAGTTTAAAATATTCAAAAACTTTACCAGAGTATCTTCAGTGCAATGACCAGAACGAAACCCAAATATGCACTAGAGGTGGAGAACTATCGATAGCTCTATCGAATACTATCGATAGTATTGACTATCGAACCCCCATCGATAGTTATCGATAACTATCGATAGTTTGGAAAAATGTTCGGTATTTATAATTTTATGTTCGACCATTTTTTATTGTAATGCATGTTGATTCTAAATACATAATTTAAGCGAATTTATATCTCTTTGCTTATGTAACGTAAACATAATACTTTGTTTGACGGGTAAATCAAAAAGTGGTTATTATTCTATTACTAATCATACTTTACGAACTACAAAGTAGTGAAACTTCATTTCAACGGTTACTTCTACGGACACCTCACTACAACGGACACACATTTAAGTTCCTTGCAAAACTGAAGCTTTCCATGAAAACCTCCCTTAGTTAAGCAGACACTTTATTAGAGCGGACACGGACAGACATTTCTGCGATGATAGGAGCATTAGTTAGTTCTGGAATATGACCAATTAGGAAGAAACTTGCCTGGTTCTCAATCGATTATAATGACGTTTGATATGTGCGTTGGAAATGGGATTCTAAAACGATTTTTAGATGAAGTTCTGAAATATGGCCAATGAGGAAGGAACTTGCCTATTTCTCAACCGATTATGATGAAATTTAATATGCGCGACGGAAATAAGATTCTAAAATTATGTTTGGATGAAGTTCTAGAATATGGCCATTTTGGAAGGAACTTGGCCATTTCTTATCCGATTTTAATGCAATTCAGCATACACGACGGAAATGGGATACTAAAATGATTGTTGGATGAAGTTCTGGAAAATGGCCATTTGGGAAGGAACTTGGACATTATTTATCCGAAATCTGATTCTAAAATGCTTTTTGAATGAAGTCCTGAAATATGGCCAATTAGGAAGGAACTTGGCCAATTCTTATCTGATTTCGATGAAATTCAGCATACACGATGACAATGGGAATAAAATGATTTATAGAAAAAGTCAATTAAACACATCAAATAACAATTTTTATATCCCATTCCCATCGTACAAGCTGAACTTCATCATAATCGATTAGGAAAAGGACAAGTTTCTTTATAGCCACATTCCAGAACTTCGTCTAAAAATTGTTTTACAATCCCATTTCCATCGTGCATGCTAAATTTCATCAATATCGGACAAGAAATGCCACCACAGCATCCACTGCTTGTCGTAGGAGGCGACTAAAATGGTTGGATCGCTGGTTTAATGCCCAGCATCCGTAAAAACTTTTTATTTTTATTTTAACAATTATTTTAGTTCATATATGATTTTGACCGCGTTCATTTTTTAATATAATTTATTTTTTCAAATTTTATTATTTTATTTTATATTTTTTGTTGGGTCGGTTTTTCAACATTTTTCCGTACAAAAATGATTTATTTTTTACATGAATAATAATAAAAGAAAATCCCCGAAACATGTCTCTTCGGATCGCGGGGCGAGGCATAATCCTCGTAAAGACACAATTAATAGCCTTAACATCCATTATACCAATGTCAGAGGTCTCGTGACTAACAAAAATTGCGCACATCAACATCTCGAACCACGTAAACCCGTCATATTAGTTCTAACGGAAACAAAAGTATCGTCGAACATCTACGAAAACGAATTCTACTTCAAGCGCTATCCGTTCGAACAAGCTTTTGAGTTGCAACGTGGAGTGTGCATATTCGTTAAAAACCACATACCGTACTCAAGACACAAAAAGTACGAAATATTTTCAAAAACCGCTCAAACTATTGTGCTTAAAATTTCTCTTCCTAATAAACTCATTTTTTTAATTAGCTTGTACAGATCTCCTAATCAGACAGATTCAGAAACGACTAGCTTCTTCGAGGGCTTATCAGACAAATGTGACGATATTCGCAATCAACATCCCGAATGCGAATTAATTATGGTCGGTGACTTTAATGCCCACCATAAACAATGGTTGCATCACAAAGATCCAAATGTCGCTGGGCGCCATGCGGAATGGCTTGCCGTTTCGCATGACCTCACACAGATTGTTAGTGAGTCCACATTTGAATGCCAAAATTCTAGAGGAGTTCATATTCTGGATCTCTGTCTGACATCAATCCCTCATTCCATGGAGGCCCATGTCGAAACTGGAATTGGAAATTCTGACCATAACTTAATAACCACAAAAATACCTGTCGAAACACCACTAGAATCTAGACAGCAGCCAAGGCGCCTTTAGCATTTTAATAAAGCTGATTTTGATGGTTTACGGTCATTTTTTCAACATTTCCCTTGGGAACGCCATTGCCTACATAACAACAACATCGACGACGCCGTTTCCAGTTTTACTGACACGGTCTTACATGGAATGAATAAATTTATACCCTCATCATTTTCCAATCCCAATCAAAATTTTAAATTATTTTCAAAAGAAGCCACCAAAGCTGCCAAACAAAATAAAGCGGCACACAAAAAATATAAACGCAACGAAATTTTTTATGAGGAATACAAAACGATACGGAACACCTGCAAAAAAACCTGTGGTAGAGAAGCAAAAAGAGCCGACAGCAAGAAAGCCAATGTGGCTTCCGAGTTGAAAATCTCCGATCGCAACTTTTACCACATGGTCGCATCGGTTGCAAATATTTCTAAAACATCTGTTTCAGCATTGAAACGTGCTGACGGCGCCTTGGTGGTGGATCCACATTTACAAGCCGACTTATTGGCGAGCGTCTTCAAATCGAACTCGATATTAGTTGTCCCAGATGGAATTGGACCTCCATTAATTCCATATTGTGGTTCTAAAATAAGCCCCGTCGTCATCTCGGAGGAAATTGTCTTTACTAATCTAAAGTCAATGAATGCAAACAAGGCCACCGGGCCTGATGGAATTTCAGTTCGAATAATGAAGGAGTTTGCCAGTGAATTGGCTCCAATATTATCTAAAATTCCCTCAGGGATCACCTTTGTCACCGACCCCGTTTTTGCTATACATCAACGATTTGCTGGATAGCACTGTAAACCCTATCCATAGCTTTGCGGATGATGCCACATTGCATTCTTCTATTTCATTCGAGGCGGAGCCTAGCATTACAGATCTAAATAATAAACGGTCAGAAGTCGTAACTTCTCTTAATTCCGATTTAAGTACAATATTTGAGTGGGGTAACAACAACTTAGTACAATTTAACGAAAAAAAGACACAAATATGCACATTCTCACGTAAAAAAAATCGCAACGACTACCCATTTGTGGTAAAAAACCATATCCTTGTGGGTTGCGACTCAATTCGACTGCTTGGTGTTCAAATAAGTAACAAACTCAAATGGAATGAACACATTGTTGCATTGGCTAAATCAGCTTCAAAAAACTCGGGTTCCTGAATCGATGCAGAAGGTTTTTCAAATCGCATCAAGTTCTCCAGATATATAAAACCTTCATCCGACCATGTATAGAGTATTGCTGTCAAATTTGGGGAGGTGCGTCTGGTGCCACCCTCCACTTATTGGACAGGGTTCAACGCCGCGCTATCAGAATAATACGGAATCCCAGACTTACTGAAGAACTAGACAGCCTACAGCATGGTAGAGATGTTGCAGAACTCTGCGTCTTCTACAGATGCTTACATGGTAAATGTTCTGCAGAACTATCGGAGAAAATACCACCATTCGTTACAACAACAAGAGTAACAAGGGGAACAACCAATGCACATAGGTTTACGGTGAAGCTCCTGAAACCTCGAACTGAAGAAATCAAGCGCGAATTTGTATACCGAACATCAAAAAAGTGGAATTCGCTAATACACTTCAAATTTCCGAAAGAATACCAAATGAATAAATTTAAGGTAGCTATTAATCTTTACTTGCAGGATCGCGCATTGGGTGAAGAAGCTCTGACAGTTACAAGGAGCTAGGACCGTTAATAAGTCCGCTCTGCACCCAATTAAAAAATTTATGAAAAAAAAAAAAAAAAAAAAAAAAAAAAAAAACTTCATCCAACAATCAGTTTAGAATCCCATTTGCATCGTGCACGCTGAATTCCATCAAAAACAATGATTAGGGTTAAACTTTTGAAAACTATGGATAGTTTCCGATAGTACTATCGGAAACTATCGTTAGTGCAAACTATCGATAGTTCTTCACCTCTAATATGCACTAACACTGTACACTGTTATGAATCCATATATGTAAATATAATTTTATTAAATTTCGATTTTTTTTATAAAAAACCATTAAAATCAATGCAAAATAATATTTGTTCAAATAAATGGTTATTAATGCAATACATAAAACTAATTTAATTTGAAATTGCGATATTAGTATTTTATATTACTATAAAATGGTGTAATATAATCAGCTGAATTGTTTAATCTCAATCAAACAATAAAAATATTAGAATAATATCTATAATAAAAATAGTTTTTAAGCATAGCTGAAACGGAATGTTAAATTTATTAAATTTATTTAAGTAATTATACTTTTCTGCTACCAATCAAGCTTTTTCAATCAAACATCGAAGCTCTAAAACTAGAAATCAAAGTTACAAACAGAAAAGTAGCAAATAGTTTTAGTTATTTGGTTCCAATTGGAATCAAACTATACTGCATTAAAAACCAAATTCCAATAAAGAAACGTAAATCAAGATTTCGGTTTAATACGGGCTAGAGGGTAAATTCTAAGCTGGTTGTATTGAGAATTTAGTCATCTACCTTGTGTACCATCGGAACCTGAGTTCAAGCCGCAGGCAAGAAGTGTTAATGGCCAATTAACAATTTCAACCGAAATCGCAATATAAACATTAAGATTAATATATTCCTTAGAGTAGAGGGAAGTGTTTGAGGTTGGTTGATTAAGAATTTAGTCTTCTACGTCATATGTTACCGGAATCCGAGTCCAAATTTCCAACAAAGAGGGCAACAACAATTAAAAATTTTAGTCGAAAGCGCAATGTACTGGTCAAAATTAAGTTATTCGTCAGGGCCCATTTATCAGTTGCAGTCCAAATCTCAATTGGTACCTAAAGTTTACAGACTAATTTATTCCTCTAGATAAGGGAAAGTTTTTATGCGCGATGGGCAGAGTATGTCAGCTACCACGTATACTATAGGAAAGAGAATTCAAATTTCTGGCATAGAGTACCAAGGCACATTTATCAGTTTCAGTTAAAATTTCATTTAGTACCTAAAGTTTCCAGAATAATTTATTCCCCTGGATAGGGGATAGTTTTTGGGCTCGATAGGCGGAGTAGTGTGTCAGCTACCGGAAAGCGTGCTATCGGAAAGTGAATTCAAATCTATGGCAAATAGTGCCAAGGCCCATTTATCAGTTTCAATTAAAATTTCAATTGGTATAACAAGTTTCCAGAATCATTTATTCCACTGGATAGGGAGTAGATTTTAGGCTCGATAGGCGGAGTACTTTGTCGGCTACTACGTGTGCTATTGTAAAGTGAATTCAAATCTCTGGCAAATATTGCCAAGGCCCCTTTATTAGTTTCAGTTAAAATTTCAATTGGTATAAAAAGTTTACAGAATCATTTATTCCGCTGGATAGGAGGTAGATTTGAATTCACTTTACAATAGTAGACGTAGTAGCTGACATACTACTCAGCCTATCGAGCCCAAAAACAACCCCCTATCCAGGGGAATAAATGATTCTGGAAACTGTATATACCAATTGAAATTGATTTACCAACTGAAACTGATAAATGTGCCTTGGCACTCTCTGACAGACATTTGAATTCACTTTCCGATAATGCACGTAGTAGCTGGCCTACTGAAACTGATAAATGGGCCTTGGCACTATTTGCCAGAGATTTAAAATCACTTTACAATAGTACACGTAGTAGCTGATATACTACTCAGCCTATCGAGCCCATAAACTACCTCTATCAAGGGGAATAAATGATTCTGGAAATATTTTATACCAATTGAAATTTTAACTGAAACTGATAAATGGGCCTTGGCACTCTTTTCTAGAGATTTGAATTCACTTTCGGACGGTACGCGTAATAGCTGGCCTACTACTCCGTCTATCGACCCCATAAACTACTCCTTATCCAGGGGAATAAATTATTCGGGAAACTTTAGGTGCCAATGGAAATTTTTACTGTCAGGATTCGATAGTGAATGGAGTAGCTACCTAAAATTAATATAGTTCATATATTATTTTGACTAAATTCCACTAATATTTCCCTTGACTGGTCCTATTTCCCCAGGGAATAACATTTATTCGTAAGATTTTGTAGAGAAATTACATTTTTAGTACTAAATATTTCAATAAGAAAATATAATTTAATTTAATAATTAATTAATTTAATAAAAATTAATTTCTCAAACGTAATTTTTCAAATTGGAATTTATGTGTAAAACTTCACACTCATTCCAACAAACAGAGCACTATTTCATCGTATAGACCAACATTTTGAAGTAAACTATTACAAAGATGCCGCAGGGTTGAATCTTACGTTGAGAAAAAGAGTGAAGCTAGCGGTATAACTCCACGAAACTTTTATTGATGCTTCTATGGCCATGGATTCTATGGAAACCACATTGACGTAAATTTACCCAAAATTTCAAAATCGATTTTCGCTGGCGACTACACCGAGTGGCACGATTTATATTGCTGAAGTATATATGACAACGCTAGACTAACGTCGTTACAAAAAATTCGGTATGTGAAGGGTCTTAAAAACATGAAGCAGCAATAGGAACTACATCGAATCGCTGGGAAAATGAAGAGAGTAATCCGATCGGAGAAAGCACACCATCTATTCCGTTATAAAAAACTTCATGTTTCGACTAGCAGTAACCAATCCAAACAGCTCACCCGATGGAATTTAGTTATACAGGTTAGACGAAATAATCCGAGGACTTAAGGCGCTAGGAGAAGAAACAAAAACCAGAGACTATTAATTAGTTTATATTCTGGTGAGCAAGCTACGTTACGAGATAGCTTAATAGGCACAAGCTTCGGCCGAATATGAGCTACCCATCTTATAGCAGATTTTTCATTTTCTCGCAAAAGAGTCGAGGCCCTAGAATCGTTAAAATCCCAAATTAAAAGTTTTCAACCCCAGTCAACTTAATCCTAATCTAATTTAGAAGCCATGTCGTAGAAATGTAAACAATGGTCAAATATGCTCAGTATTGTAGCGAAGAGCATAAGTTATTTGAGTGCGCCAAATTTAAGAATATACCAGTAGCTAACTGAATATCCTTTTTAACTCAAGAACTGCAAAATTGCAAATCAAAATTTCGTTGTCTGCTTTCCAGCATAACAACCCTAAAAATTACTGCTCAATCAGATACTCAGCGAAATCAAAATGATATTTCAAGTCTAAGCAGTTAGAGCAACAGTCCAGTCGACCCTGTATGATATATTATGCCGCTTTAGGTCGTTTAAAGTAGCATTCACAGCAGATGTTGGGAAGATGTTTCGACAATTTCTAATTGCAGATGAGGATACCAAATACCAGCGGATACTATGGCGGGATTCACCAGACAAACCCTTCATCACGTATTAACTCAAAACAGTAGTTTACGGTAATTATAAAGAAACATTTCCAGAAGCAGCAAACAAGATTAAAATAATTTGTATGTAGATGACCTGAGAAAACCGTTACACTAAAGCATGACATACATAAACGCAGCTCTTAAAATCCGGCTGTCAGCTAAGGAAGTGGTTGGCCAATCATGAAACCTTCCTCAGGAACATTTTTCAAATCTGCCTCTGTTAAAATGTTAGGACTACACTTGAATCCAATGAAAGACTGCTTTCATTTTAAAGTCAATCTCATCCAATCCCAATTACGACCAAACGAGGAGTATATATTGTCAGCATAAAAATATTTGTCAAACTTTGTGGGGAATGTACTTAAAATGGAATGATCAACCCTGAGACGTGCAAAATGAATGGCAGAATTTACGCAAAAATCTACCAAAAATAGATTTAATCGTAGTAGAAAAGTATACACACAAATGCCAACATTAAATTATTTTTGCATGGGTTTTCGAATGCGTCAAGAGCCAGATATGCTTATTCAGCCGTAGTGTACGCTTAAAAGCAAAATAGAGACACAATCATCAAGTTATTGTCAGTAAAAACCAAAGTAGAATCGATGAAACAAATCGCCATTCCACGATTGGAACTGTGCGGTGCACTGCTCTTAACTATAAAAATAGTAGCGCAAACTCTAAAAATCAAAATCGCTCAAATTACTGATTGGACTAATTCCACCATTGTGGTAGTTTCGGCAAAATGGAAAACGTTTATGGATGGGTGAAATTTGGCGAGCCCAGATACAACCAAAAAAATGCGTAGCTATTTAATATACGTTCAACTTCGGAAGCCAAACATAATAGACGATTTAATAAAGAGAATTTTCAGCTTAAGCATAATTACCCGAGTTTTAGCCTATATATTCTTCGATTTATCAACATAAAACTAAATCTTATTCCCAACATCTTATAGTTTCGTCATATTTGCTCAGTCGAGAATTACAAAAACAACATTCCACAAATATTTTGAGCTGCAAATTAGACTAGTAACAGCAAAATAATAAAGAAATACCGGCACCAAGCAAGTGAAAACATCTCAACGGCAAATGAGTCAATAAACTATGCAGTAAAACATCCACTATAATATTGCCAGCGAGAGACGAACTTACCGAACTAATCGTAACTAAGCATCACTTACGTTAATTTCATGTTGACCAAAGTTTGATGATCGCCACACTAAGAAATATTGGATCCTAGGCTGCAAACAATTAATTAGAAAGATTGCCCAAAATTGCGTGAATTGCTTGAAATGTAAAGGACAGGACATAACCAACATATGGGAAATCTTCCAAATCCCAAGGTTGAACTGGTAAGGTTATTCTTTAAAGGTTGACGTTGATTGAGCAGATCCCTTTCAATCCCGCTTAGTCAATGGAAGAGGTTAAAAATATTCAAAGGTTTTATATGTATCTTTGTTTCCCTAGCCACCAACGCTACCCACATTGAGCTAGTCTTAAATTTACCACCGAATCCTATATTGCACCAGTCGAAAGATTAAAAGCTCGCAGAGGCATTTATACGGGATCCATAGTTGGAACTAATTTTATCAGAGCTCGCAATCTTTTCTTCTTCTTCCGCTGGCGCTACATCCCATGAAGGGATTTGGCCGCCTCAACGATGCTCCTCCAAATAATTCGATCCGGCACAAGAGAACGCCAGACACGGTGACCGAGTGTGTATAGGTCCCTTTCAACGTCGTCCATCCATCGGGTAGGTGGTCTCCCACGAGGTCCTACTTTCGTTGGTGCCGACTCCAAGGCCTGTCTAGTGGTCCGATTTTGTGAACGTAATACGTGCCCAAGCCATCTCAGCCTTGACGATTTTATGAAACGAAATATCCACTTTATCGATATCATTTCTGATCTCGTGATTCATTCGCATTTTGTACGTGGCTCCCTCTTTAATGGGACCGAGAATTCTTCTTATCATCTTACGCTCAGTTACAGCGATTTTCTGGATGTTTTGCGCTGTTATTGTCCAAGACTCGCAACCAAAGGTGCCAACTGGTCTTATCAGTGCCTTGTAGATGTCCAATTTTATTTTGCGCGATATATGAGGAGACTTGAAAATTTTGATATTGGCGTAAAATTCTCGGTAGCCTGCTGCGATCCTCGATGAAATGTCCACAGAAACGGAGTTTTGCTCAGTGATCAGTGATCCTAGGTATTTAAACTCAGTCACCTTTTCATATTGAGTATCTCCTGAAATAAAGTCCCCACGAGTCTGCCTTCTTGCGGTCACCATATTTTTGGTCTTCGCTTCATTGATCTGAAGGCCTATTTGTTGGGCTGTTTATTCCAATGGGAGGAGGACCTCTTTCAGCGAGATGATGTTGCGACCCAGAATGCAAATATCGTCAGCGTATGCTAATAGTTGGGTTGATGTATAATACAGGCAGCTACGCTGCGCTATATAGCTCGCAATCACCTTCACGAATTATACGGTTTCGTAAGACAAAATAATAACAAGTTTTCCAATTTTTTATTAACAGTTGCGATAATTTTCAAATTTATTCCGCAATAAGTGCACCACATTTCGGCGGGCTAAGGGAAGCCATCGTAAAACGAGTGACACACCACCTGAAACGAGTAACCGACCGTTACATACTTACCACAAACAATATGGCAACGCTGTTGGCTGAAATTGACGCAGTCTTGAATTCTCGACCAATTTGTGTGGTGTCAAGTGAAAATCTTGAAGATCTGGATTGTTTAACGCCACCTCATTTCTTGATCGGTCATCCAATAATACAGCTTCTTCCAAGTGATGACCTACATAATGTCAAAATATCCAAACTGTCCAGATGGCGGATGATTAAAAAAATTTACCAAAAAATCTGGAAACTGAGGCATCTAGATAATTTAACCAACTACAACTGTCTGTCTGTTTATCGGACGATAATCGCGAAAACAGAAATGTGTTTTTTAAATGTTCAATGTTGACTTTTAATTATCCCGCTGAACACGATTTGGGATTGATTGATAAAGTGTGTGAATTTAGAAAATGTGGTGCCGTCCATTTTCAATCGGAAAAAGGTAAAATGTTACATAGTGTTGTTGTCATAATGGCAAATTATTCCTACCGGTTGTAGAAAATTATCCGCCTGAATTTCGCCAGCTGCTAATGGGTAATGACAAAAACTGTATTTATTCGGCAATATAATAGCGCTAACGTATTTGCCTCATTTGGTGCTAACCAATAAAATATACCGGGATAGGCCTCTATTGTTTTAAAATATCCGGTGAAATAGACCATCAAGCTACACCATTTCATTAACAACTAATGATTCCAATCAAATTCCGTATTACGCGCAATTGTATATTTTCGATTCGGATAACATAGTCGAAACTCGCATGCAGAATGCAACTAATAAGAATTGTGTTAGAGATATCATGTTATTTTTTGATTCGGTTTTGCATCGTGTAAGTCCATACGCCCGCCAATACAAAAATTTAAGTGTAGTTGTTGCTGCTATACCTATTCGTGATGTCCAATTGCTATTTACACGATGAAACAGTGATGATCCATGTAAAGGTATAACGCCACTCGAGACAGCAGCATTCCAGCGAATATTAATATTGCAGTACAGTAAAACCTCGAAATAACGGACTAATTCGGGCTGGGGCAATCCGTTATAGCCGATTGTCCGTTATATAAAAATATGTCATTTTTTTCTCTTTCGGTCATTTCATGATACCAGGATCACATTCATCTTCTTCCAACTACTGCGACAAATTTTCTACGTTCACATTTTTACCATTATCCTGTATTATTCTGCTGTAAAGGATTACTTCTAGTCCCGTCTAAATCGATCATTCTCTAAAATTCGAACTTTCACTTAATTCCAGGCTGCCGCAAAATGAAAAATTGCGGATATTATATACATTTGGTGGCCAGAATTATTCCATGGCCCGTTAGCTGGATAAGTGAAGTGGTATTTTTGTACTGGATTAGTGAAATTGTTTATCGTCGTCAAGAAATGCAGAATGTCCATTTTATCTAATTTGGATTTTTTCTCATCAAACGAAAGAGGGAAACAGTTTGCATCAATTGCCATTTATAAAATATTATAAAAAGTTTTTTTAAGGGGAGAAATTTAGAAAGTAATTTAGTGTTTGCTTGTATAGGAGGATAAGAAGAGTGAAAAATAATTTTCATTGCCTTCTGAAAAAATTTTTTTGTGTACTTCTGGCAATTCTCGTCGACGTTATAAGCATAAGTACCTACATAATATTAACAAAAAAATTTGTCCGGTTTATCTGAAGTCCGGTATATCGGGGTCCGTTATATCAAGGATTTACTGTATATCCTAAAAGTAAACAACCCCATGGTGTTTGTTTTTCTGTTTCCCTAAGGCGAGCCAGGTTGGACTACAGGTATGCTACACCATCAAAATTTTGCAACTATAACCCAAAATAAATACTAAGCTCACAAAATATCGATCCGTCGACAGGTTTTTAACCCTATCCATTTAGCGGGAAAAAGTTTTCCAACAATTCATTGTTCATGCGTATGTGATGATAGAATCTGAAATCTTACGTTTTTTATGTAATAACCAAATACAACTAAGTGTTGAAAGTTATAAAGGTTTATTAGACCATATGAGCAATTTACCTCAAATTCGCATTCCACCGTTAGAAATCTGTATATTCTTCCATCGAAATTTGTAGGTGGGCCCCGTTTTATGAATAAATTGTACCAAGATTCAATGGCAATAGTGAGACGATTTGGGCGCCCAGATTACTTTCCAACTTTTACGTGCAATTTGAAATGAAAATAGATTACGCGTGAACTGTATCCTTGGCAAAATGCGTCAGATAGGCCTGATTTAGTAGCAAAAGTGTTTCAACTAAAGGTTGAAGAATTTTTACGTGATTTTATTGATAGAGAAATCTTCGGAATAGTTATTGCATAACAAAAACGTGGCCTTCCCCATTTAAATTCTTGCTCTTTACACTTAAAGAAGATGATAAGTTTCGCACAGCTGAGAAAATCGATTCTCTAGTTAGTGTGAATATTCCGGATCTTGAAACTAATCCTGAACTACTCCAAATTATATGCAAAAACAATATTCATGGGACATGTGGTAGTCTTAATCCGTCGCTAAAGTTTTTGAGAAATGCGTCAATCAACATATAGTTAAATATCTTGAAATTAGCAAAATAATTTCGGATAGACAATACGGCTTTTGTCAAAGCCGGAATATCGCGCTAGAATAAGGGAATCTCGCCCTAAGGTATCATGAGAATTTTATTTGTAAACTTGTGGCGTACGGGCTGGACTCGATGGCCACCAGGTGGATTAAAAGCTATCTCGATGACCGAAAAATCACCGTTGTGCTTAATGGGAGATCATCATCGACGCACTTCCCAAATGCCGGAGTCCCTCAGGGATCACCTTTGTCACCGACCCTGTTTTTGCTATACATCAACGATTTGCTAGATAGCACTGTAAACCCTATCCATAGCTTTGCGGATGATGCCACATTGCATTCTACTATTTCATTCGAGGCAGAGCCTAGCATTACAGATCTAAATAATAAACGGGGAGAAGTCGTAACTTCTTCTAATTCCGATTTAAGTACAATATTTGAGTGGGGTAACAATAGGCAAAGGATTATGAAATGGTAGAAGGCTGGTAGTACGATCCTTATGTGCCAATGATATTCAGGTAGAAGTTATTACTGGCGCAAATTCGGGAAACATATATGTTTTACCAACAGATTTTAAATACATCGTCGGATGTCAGTATTCCATTCAATTTCAGTCGACGCCAATTTCCGATTAAATTAGCATATGCGTTTACTATTAACAAAGCTTAGGTTCAAACTTTTGACAAAATTGGAGTATTTCTTCAAGAAGAAGTTTTCTTACACGGCCAACTATACGTTGCTTGCTTAAGGGTCAGATCCATGGATTCCTTGAAATTACAAATTGTTGACGTACCAAAGCAAGGAAATTGTTGTGCCCAGACTGTGGTGCCAAAAATTAAAAATAAATGTTTGTTTGTTTTTATCTCTACAATCGATTTCAGGGTTAAGCACTCCTAACCCTTTCGCAGTTCACTTATTTATGTATTAAGCTTAAGTCGGGTAATGATTGAAACTTTGGTGTGCTGGAGTAACTGTGTGTTCCGGCACTGTAGGTGCCACAGGCACCAAGTATTATTCTAATACAATAAGGTCCACACTTGGTTTTTGTTATATCGTTTATGTTAAATTTAATTTTTATATTACAATATGAAGATATACATAACTAATACCCGGAACATTATAATTAAAAAAAATAATATTTTTTGCAAACTAAGTATGAAACAAAATATCTTAATTATAACAAAACAAAAAATTATAATTAATAGTTCTTTTAGTTGGTTGTGTACACGTATGTCAGTTTTACAAAAATATTTATCAAACTTAACAAACCGAATAATAATAGAGTTAACATTTCCATGTTTTGTTGTTGTAAACGTTATTAACAATATAATTGTTTCATTTTTTATTATTTAAAAAAAAAACCGTACAATTCAATTTAATTAACACTTTCATTAAAAAATATTCATGTGTTCTGGTTAATTATTTAGGGCACAAACGAAGTTGCTTTCCCAATTCCAGTAGCACGTAAAATAATATTCTGATTTCCGGCTACAAAAAAAAAAAAAAGAAAAAATCGCCAATCCAATTATACATTTCTTATCTTGTATTTAAACAAACTTATTTATTTATTTATTTAACGCATTCAAAATGCTGTTACATTTATTATGTTACCATTTAAGAGGTAATTTTCCGGTTAATAATTTTTTTTATAAATTTCTCGTCTTAATTTTTTTTTTCTGTACGTTCTGCATTATCATTATAATTTATTTTTTATTTATACGAGACATTAATAAATATTTTGAACTCCTACAAAACTATAAATATATATACATAAAAGATAATGGTGAAATTATAAATGAATTAAATAAATTGAGGGATTAAGTAGTAAAAAAAGAAAATTGAAGTTATAAAAAATAAAAAAATTGTGACGACCATGCAAATAATTGAGGAAGTTTACAGATTTGAATTGCGATGTTTAAAGAGATCGCGTTTTGTTTATGTACGATTTTTTTTTATTGGTTTTGTGATTATGCAAAGTTCAGCTATTTTGAATTATCGTAAATTAATTAGATAACCGTTTAGTAGATGGTGTAATTGAATCCCAATGTACATATTAGCCGTTTATACCTTGAACAGAATAAACGATTAATTAGAAATCGTAACCTCAATTACGACAAGGTTATTGAAAAGCAGCATCCAAATTATAATTTCCGGTCACTTTTAATTAAATTAACCTTGATTACTTAATATTTCTTGAATCAAGAAAAGTAATGGTATAAGTATATCTTTCCCTATAGCAATAATAAATGAGAAGAGCAAAAATGATGCTGCGCGTATTTAGAGCTACAGTGAAATTTTTTTAAATGAGTAGAAATCAACCAAGTGAGTCTTTAGGTTTTTGTTTTAATTATGAAGTTGCGTTGTTACAGTGGTGCTCGCAGTTGGATACTTGTGAAGTTTTTCGAAAATTTTCCGAAAATTGTATGCTCTACCAATGTATTGGTGTGGAATTCAACAAGGTGGTGGTTAAATTTTTCATTTAAAATTTTGTTTTATATTCGCTTATGAAATTGCCAATAATCCTGGCCATTTTCAACAAACAATAACAAAAATAAACATTATGGCTAGTTCCCTTTCAAAATAGCGTATATAATTTTGGAATTATAGTAAACCTAATGCCTATCGATATTAACAAAATTAGCTGGAGTAGTTTTTGAATAATGTATATAGCAATGTTGAGACTATACGTGTCTAGTAATTAAAGCATACAGCAAACAGAGTAACAACAAAAACTTAACTATCAGCTACAAACAAAAAATCGTATTGCGTGACTTAAACACTCAAAAGGTGTTATTATGTTGTACATATATGTACATAAATTCATACACTAGAGTATTTTTTGTTTTAGGTTTCCAAATGGAACAATATAAACATAAACACAAAACACAAAAGTTTGATATGAAAGAAAGTTAAGTGATAGTTTTGGTTACACGCACTAACGTCTATTTGTGTAATTAACTGGAACTTTTATCCGCAGAAAAAGGACAAAAATCAGAATTTTATATAAATCCACATGAAATTATATACATAATGTGTACAACACTATACAGACATTTACAAACTGTAATATGTTATTAGTGTTAAAATTTTTAAAAAAATGAACAAAATTCATCCATCACTATAAAGTACCTTTACCTGTATTAATTATACCGCATACATCGAATTACACTAAAAACTATATAACACGAAACATATTTTTGTACATAAAACTTTATGTAATTTTTGTCGCTGATAAGGATTCATTACACACAAAGTAGATTATGTACGTTATTTCAAATTTATATGCGAGCATGTATTTACATAATATATACTTATGTATATTTAAGGGCGTTAAGAATATGGATAACACATAATTATAAATATGCCATACACGTAATGGTAATATAGGTACATAAATATTAAAACAATTAAGCTTAGCCAAACATGAAATTTTAGCAAAATTTCACGTCTTTTTTGTAAAACAACTTTAGCGCCAATTTTACAAAGAAGCCTGTTAAAATCCTTTTATTCTTGAAAATATCGCTGGTGCATAATACTGCCATTAAATATTTCGTCTAAAGTAATAAATTGTTACTTTAACCAAATTATACAACCACAATTTTCGACTTCAGCATTTTTGATTATGAAAAAGTAAGGCCGTTCGGGCATGGCGAGTGGGCTGATTGTACAATGATTTGCACTCGTTATACAGAAAGTGCTGTATACAGGTTATATTAGCGAGTTTAGGTCCCATTTGAAAGGCGAATTTTTAGAATGCGATTTGACAAAACGCGATATTTTTAAACACAATACGATACAAAACGCGATATGGAACAAAAAGTGATATTTCAAAACGAGATATTTCAAAATCCGATATAGTACAAAACACGATATATCAAAATGCGATATGTACAAAACGCGATAATCTTTTAAATTCTTTTTGACAAATTTCTGAAATTTAGTCGATTGGGATGAAACTTGGTTATTTCTTAACCGATTAGGAAGAAATTCGAAATGTGCGGTGGAAATGGCATTTTAAAATGATTTTATGCATACGTTCTGGAATATAGCCACACTCTAAGAAATATTCGTTTAATTTTACTTCAATAATTGATTGTAACAGGTTACCTTCAATAACTGTAGGATATTTAAACATGTTGAATTTTAAACTAAAATTTAAACAATATTAATACGATTTTTAACACGAAGCATATTAATATTAAACTTTTTTATGCTTAATTTCTGCTGAATTTTAATAAACTGTTTATTACTGTTAATAGTAATTTTCAACAATTTATTTAATTTTAATTACTAGGTAGTTGAAATTTACGTAAACATTTGCTGAATTCTGGTTTACTTTTCAACTAGAAAAGAGCGCCTTCGGTGTCGAACACATAAATTAAGTACAACAATTTGTTTGGTTTTAAAATAATTCATATTTATTTTATAAAATTCATTTTAAATAATAAATTATAAATTTTAAAATGATAATATAGTAAAAATAAAATTTAAATTATTAATATTAAAATATCAAATATTAATTAGAGGCAAATTAAATTTCTAAACAATATAACTGTTTCTTAATAATATTTCATTAACAAAAATTAAATAAAAATTATAAATTCTGATTTAATATTTAGTTTTAGTGTTTGTCTGGAAGTTCGTCTAGTTTGCGAACTAAATTACAGATTTTAGACATATTGTACAAAGTCTTTTTTGGTCCTCGAGGTTTAGGCGGGTAATATTTTAATAAATAACGGACTAAAAAATTCAATGTTTGCGACATACACTTTGGATACTGTATGTTAAAAATAAAATAATAACACAAAACCTCTAATATTAATCCAAATAAATGAATGTGAAGTTCTTCCTAAACTTTCCTAAAATCACAAAAACAACAAGTTTTGCGAATGTATGAGTAAAACTGCGCATTAACGAATAAATTATACATTACGCATTCAGCAATGGAAATTAAAATTTTTGTATTGAAAAGACTAAATATTATCATGTATGTACTAGTTTATAAATATAGTTAGCTTATAAGTGAAAAACGTATAATTTTCTCCAAACTAACAGAAAACCATCATCATTTGAAAAGTTATAGAGACTAAGGGTGTTTAGTATAGCAAAATCATATTACGGTCACTGTTTATGTCTTATGTAAATTTTCCCAAACGTTTTCCGCGACTTAGGAAAACCGGCCAAAAATACTAAGTATGCTTTTGAGTAACTGTGGATGTAAACTAACAGAAAACCATCATCATTTGAAAAGTTATAGAGACTAAGGGTGTTTAGTATAGCAAAATCATATTACGGTCACTGTTTATGTCTTATGTAAATTTTCCCAAACGTTTTCCGCGACTTAGGAAAACCGGTCAATAATATTATGATTGTCTATGATAATACTAAGTATACTTTTGAGTAACTGTGGTAACGGTTTTGAAGTAACTGGTTTTATTTGTTCTCCCGTGAAAGAAGAAATACCGGAAATATGACTATTGATAATGTTGGATGGATTTGACTTGATACCAGATTCAATTTCTAACAAGTTATTACCATACATAAATTGATCCAAAGCCTTAAACTCATACGAATGTGAGAATACAATGTATAATCAGCAGATGCGTTCGTCCTTTTATACCGTCTGTGTACCTTGGTTTTACGGTTATATAAATTAACAAGTTTTTTGTTGAACCACTTTTCACGATACGAATTGTGTTTGTTGACAGTTTTTTTAATAAATAAATCCATCCCCGGATACAAAATCTCGTAAAACCGGTTAGTCATATTTTTGATATTCTTCTCATTATAAAGGAAATCCCAGGAAATATTTTCAAGATATCCATTTAGAGAGATATAATCACCATATAATCGTCAGAACATTGAAAACTTAATTTAATAACCAACGGTGTATGATGAATCATAGATAAGAATATTCTTATCTATGGATGAATGCTTGATGAGCGAGCCAGATCTTCACAAGGTTGCACAGATGGATGTAAACTTTCGTCAGTAAAAACCAGATACAGAAGTGATTAAAGTTGAGTTTCACTTAGACCACATACACATTGGTTATCTCCAATCCAACTGACATCATCCCGAAAGGAGGATTGATGGTGTTTTTCTATTAATAAAACCAAATTTAGTATTTTAAGCGGAGTTATCTAAGAATCGGAAAACTACATAAACGGAAATAGTCTTGTTATACTAAATACTCTCACCCTGTATACATAACTTTCAAAATGATTGCTTAAAATTATACTTAGCAGTTTGGGCTTAGGCCATACTTATTTTATAAACTGTTTAATTCGAATCGGGTTTTCTTCTTTACATAATACTGATTATCGGTTAATCCGAATTAAGTAAATTATAATCACGAACACATGCAAAGCTATTTAAATTTAGGAAAAACTTCACACATTTGTGCAAACACGTGAAGTTTTTCCTAAACGATCCTATTTTTTTTTTTTTTTTTTTTTTTAGGATAGTTTAGGATAAACTTCACGCGAATCCAAATAATGTAAAATTGTTAGTACAACTTATTTGTATATTTTCGATGAAAATGAAAGCGATTTGAGAATCCAAAGTTGAATCTAGAAAAAACAACAAATCAGATATGAGCACAAGATGGTATAAAAATATGAAAAATCTTACCAGTTATTGCAATCCAAGGACCAGCTGTCGGAATTGATTGTACGATTGTGTCCATTGTGGAACCCAACTATAAAATAAAATAAAAGTCACTTTGTTAAATAAAAGTTTAATCTGCCAAAAGAAATAATAATTATCATTTACCTGGTAGTGTCTAAATAGGTACCCCGTGTCCTCCTTGAAGTAAGCAGCTATGACCCGAATTAAAGTTACTTCGTTAACAACAGATAAAATTGTTTTTACAAATTCCATTTTAGATGACTTAAAAAATTGAGCTATTTTGTATTTTTCATTTTCGTTGTTATTTTGTAGTCTGGATTCCTTTACCCCGGTCAACTCCATAAAATGATTATGGAGGCAAGTTTTGTTGAAAAAATATAGGGCCAATTTTCTTTGATGGAATTTATTGATGGATATTCTCCTGATCCATTAAAAAATTGCCTTTGCAAAGCGAACGTATCGATCATATAACCCACTACAGTTTGATGATTATTTTCCATGTCTTTATTTGAAGGATATAGGTTTAATAAGTATTCCTTTTTTTGGAAACCTGAGAGACCCTCAGTTGTCTCAACAATAGTCGGTTGCTAATTTGTGACCGCTTCCATCAAGGCACTTGCTTCTTTCCGTTTTTTTATATGCATCCTCATCAAGTCACTTCCTCGCTTTCTGGAAATATTATTTAAATAATTATTTCGATTTCTGAGCATTGTTACAATGACTTCAGAGAACGATGACGTCACAACACCTTCGCTGTTTCGTTGTTCAAAGGTATCAGGATATGTTTGTATTATACTTTCCGCGACGGAGCGTAAAATTTTAAGGGGGATGTAATACGAAAATTGACGAAGATCATCTACAACATAATTAATGAACGCGCTTAATCTATTGCCTAGTTTTTGCTTTTTTTCAATTGCTTGCACAATGTCTTTTGGCATTTTGTTCCAGGGAACTTTGAAGTTTTTAAAAAGTTTTGTGGCTTCACTATGGTTTGTCGAAGATGATGATGATAGTGCTGTACTACTAACACTTAACGTAGTAGCTACCGATATATCAGAACCACTGGGAGACGATGATTGTAATTGTATATGTTCGTAGGCACGTTCTGCATTTAAGGTACTATTTATTTGTGGGATAATGAGAAATGGTTCATTTTCACCGTATATCTCGCACAATTCTATCCGATCTTCAGAGGTATTACCACCAGAGCTACTGAAGTTTGTATTAACATTAGAAATAGGAGTTTGTGGCATCCATTTTTCGTCAAATTTTAGTAGTATGAAAAGCATATCCTTTTGGTTCACGTAGTATTCTAAAATATCATCTTCTGCTATTTCAGAACCTGTTTTTTCTAGAACTAGGTTGGTCCCTTGCAAACCTAATGAATTTGCTAAAATTATAAAATATATTTATATTAATCATTTTAAAAAGCATTATTAAAAATAATTACCTTTATTTATAACATCTGTAATTGATGGATATGACAGAAAAGTTTTTTTTATAGTCCGGTCACCAGAGCATACTTCGAACGGCAATTTGGACATTTTTTAAATACAAAACTACATAAAATAAATAAACGTAAATTACATGAAAGACTATAAGGTTCGATTTATTTTTCAATAAAAGTGTTATAAGGTGAAAAATAGTATTTATTATCTTTCATTAACACATCCACTGGCTTTTTTAATAACAGCTGATCTAAATGGAAACTTTTATAGCTCAATTTGGAGTTACTGTTTTCATATAATGTCGTATATTGATTATACCAGAAAATTTTTACAGAGCCATATAGAACTGCAGCTTCGTATGAAGAATTTATAAAAATAGCTTCAATATTTAAAATTTCTATTTCGCCTTGTTCATTCTGCATTGTAATCACGCTATCATGTTCCTTATATGTCGTATTGAAAATTGAAATTTTTTTTGTCACAAAAATGTACTCGTTCGGTATTTTCACATTAAAAGCATTTTTTTGAAAATCTCGTAACGTCGTCTGCCACTATAATAGATTTAAAACGATCTCCGGCGATGGTGGTTTGAAATTCTTGATGATTTTTTGCCAGCGAATAAGTTATATTTATGAAATTTTTAGTTCTTTTTGAAATTTGTTTAAAATATTGATGTTTTTGCTCGAACGCCATGGTCCATAGTCCTCTAAGCGGTCCAAGTTTTCGAATTAAATCAGGATAGTGTGTAATGTAATGATGTTTTGGACGCAGTTTTAATAGAGGAAACGACTCCATTCGGTGTTCGAAATAACTGTCAACATAATAAGTTAACAATGATATTTGACTTACGGAAATTTCTGAAGCACAAATTATTCGACACATTTCAACCATTGAACAGAAAAATTTCCACACATTGTTTTCAAAATTTTCTATCTGACCTAACATTATATGCGGCATTAGGATTAAAATATTCCATATTTCATAAGCTTTTCCAGTTATTTTGTTTTTTTGTAAATCAATTTTAGGAAAAGAAAGTGACAATTTAAATTTTTTCCTTAGTGCAGCCAAATACCAATTTATATAATCAATACGAACTATATCACGATTGTGAAAATATTTTATGATTTCCATTAAGTCGTAGGGAATAATACCTTCAAATAAGTCATGCCCAATGCATGGTGGTAATCCAGGGGCACATGTATGGTAATGGCGCAACTCGTTTAGTACAGAATTTTGTTTTACACCATTTATAGCTGCAGCATCCAAAGTTAATAAGTTTTCAATTATTATATTAAAGTTTTCAGGCGTTCTTAGTTCTGGAATGTTCATGTTAAAGTTTTGCAACGAAGTTCTGTCATAAATACAATATCTACAAAAATATTCCGATGTACTAAAATTTTCTGTCAGTCCACCTATTTGGTGGCTGCCAAGATTATCTCCAACCATCGCGATAATCGAACCAAATAATGTACGAGTTGAATCTTTCTCTTTAAGATTATTTACTTCAATTCCTTTATTTTCCAAAATTTTCAAATCCTTTATAAGAGGATCTAATATTTTTCCAAAGCCAAAATATTTTACATGAATTTCTTTACACAATAATACTAATTGAATATTATTGATTTGACTCCTATGCTTTTTATTTATATTGCCAACAGACATGTATACTCCAACCATTTTATGCTTGTTCTTCGATGAGCCTAACGGATTACAAATCTCAAATGCATCTTGGAACAAAATTAGTTCAATTTTCGTTTCACCGTTGGAAAAAAATAGATTTCTTTTATAAGCTGAACCATTATTGTAATCCAAGAATGCTTTGCTATCCTCAGGTTTCTTTTCATTGAAAAGCTGATTAAATTTATTATCTTTCATCAACACCTTTAAAGTACTTAATATTGAAATATAATAAAAATGGCATGCATTGTGATAGTTATTTCTTCCCAAATCAATTTTTTTAGGTGGCACATATTCAGTTCTACTTTCGGTATATTTAACGCGGGAAAAATTATTTTTGAATAATCTAAGTTCATTTGTTTTAGATGAATTTCTAAAAACAGACAGAACTTTTTCAAGTTTAGTAAAACCGTTTGTATCTACTGTAATAGATTCGATTTGTCTATATAAATTTTCAGAATATTTTTCAGAAATAGTGAATAATTCGTTATATAAAAAATTTAATCCTTCGATTGACACTTTATATTTGAATTTAAGATTATTAAATAATAAGTAAAAGCTATTATTCTCAGAACACGTTTCTTCAAGAATTCTTTCTGCTGTCTCGTTAATAAAATTAAAATCATTGTTAGTCTCACTAAAACTTTCCTGAATAGTTTGAATTTCGTTGAGGGCTTGTGTCTTGTTGTTTTCCACTTTATGATATCTAAAGCAATGTACCCGAAAATTTATCGAGTTTTTAAAATACATATTGCAGTTGTGGGCTGGGCATTGTATAACTTCTTTTGCTCTTAAATGATTTCTCATGTGGTGTGTGATCTGAGTAAAATTATTTATTTCAATTTCACATAAATTACACTTAAAATTGCACTGCTGGTTTAATTGCGAATTTATTTTTATAGAGTCAACATTCCTTTTTTTGCTTATTAAAGTGGAATGCATTCTATGCCAATGAACTTTGTACGCAACATAATTTGAAAAACGTTTTAAACAATATGGCCACAAACAGTTAAATTGCACATTTTTCATTCCTCGGTGCACATACACATGTTTATTGTATAACACTAATGATTTAGTTTTGTTTTGACAAATCCAACAAACAAAAAACATTTCTACTATTTTTCAGAAACACTATGAAATTACTTATATACACTACTTAGAATTGCTACGTGCGCGTCTCTATTTCACAAAGAAGAGGAATGCAATTACAAATGAATGTTAAAATGACAAAATATCAACAAATTGCGGTTTGTTTAATATTAACCAAAAATATGTACTATTTTTCACTATTTTTAATAAATAATAATAAAAATATACGAATACTTACGTTTTATAATAATTATTCAAGTATTAAAATACAATTTCAACACCTAAATTTATTTTTATATTTTATATATCACTGCGTCTGCGGTGTTAAAGGACTACTGCACAAGAAAATATGAAAAAATGCTTGAATTTATGACGAAATTTTAGTAAAGATAACTGTTATAACTGTTAAATATCAGAGTTTTGTTGAATTTTCAGCAATTGTTGTTGGAAATTAATCACAAAATTATTTTTAATGAGAACGTTGTTGAAAATTAAATCTGAGTTGAAAATTTTTGTTGGTTTTTGGGTAACTGTTTAATTCTGAACATTTTTATATTTATTTATTAGCAAAAACTTACTAAATTTCAACAAAAAGTTATATATTAATAGCAAAAAAGCAATACAACATTTAATGTAAACAAAATTCTGCAATAATTAAAGCAAATTATGTTGAATATTGGTTTAAATTTACTCAAATTTCTTAGAGTGCAGTTATAGTAGAATTTAACTTGGCTATTTCTTAATTGATTAAACTTATGTGATTTTTTTTAATTTAATTTAATAATTGAGTAATTTTACACCTTTCATTCAAAATTGAATAAAGTTCAGAATCAAACTTCGTTCTTTTTTAGACGTTTATAATATTTCCGACAATTTTCGTTTATATTTGCCTAATTAATTCATTTCAACGAAGATGGAAAAGCCCAACGGGTTGGGTACTAAATCTTAATTTACAAAATCTTCCTTTTCAAGAATTTTAATGGGAGAGTATCAAGGGTTTGAGTACCAACGTATTACGGGTTGTGGCTTGGAAAATTTAGATTTTGATACGCTTCCCGTATCATGATTTCAAAATAGTAAGATTCGTCAAAAAGCAATATTTTGGTAAAAGTAAGATTTTGAGAATTAAGATTTCGATATGCTCCCGAAAGAAAATTCTGATAACTGAAGAAAAGTTTCAATGGGTGAAAGGAAATTTAAGTAATTAATTTATTAGATAATTCTACAAATTAGAGGAAAATTCTGTTAGGTGAAGGTTTAAATGAAAATCAACAAACAACACAAGAATTTAAAAAGAAAATTACGCCTCCAGAATTGTTCTAATATTTTTTTACCTACCCCATTTTATTAATAAGTTTATTTTTAAACTAATTGATTATGTAGCTATCGTATTACGAGTTGACAAATTTTCTGTAAAAAGAATATTTTAATCATTAGTGGTTGTATGTCATAGTTGGGACCAACAGCCTTAAGTGTCGCAAACCGCATGGTGTATACCCCATTTCTCAACGGTGGGGAGAAACACTAAATTTTAATTTCTTGTTACGTCATATCGTTTTCACTCTGTTGATTAATTTATTGTTCAAACAAATAACATGAATTTCACAGGGATTATCGCAAGATGCCACTAATGGGGACTAATAGCTTTAAGTGCCTTGACCGTAATGGTGTATAGCCCGTTTCTCAACGGTATTATTCCAAATTAGTGGCATCTTGCGACAATCCCTGTGAAATTCATGTTACTGATTTGAACAATAAATCACTCAACCGAAAAAGCGATATGACGAAACAAAAAAATTAAAATTTGGTATTCCTCCCCACCGTTGAGAAATGGGGTATACACCATTAGGGTCAATGCTTTTCTAAGAAAGTCAAAGGAATTTTAACAAAGGAAGCACTTAGCCGTTTTTTAACCAATTAATATGAAATTCTGCACGCACGACGGAAATAGCGTTCTAAAATGATTTCTAAATACAGTTTTGAAATAAGTCTAATTAAAAAGGAACCCGGTTGTTGCTTTAACAATTTCCAGAACTTTTCTAAAGGTCATTTTAGAGTTACATTTTCATGGAACAAATCGGATTTCATCATAATTCTTTAATACACAGCCTAGTTCCTTCCTAACTGACCATATTCCAGCACTTCCTCTAAATACCATTTTAGAATGCCATTACCATGGTATAAATCGAATTACATCATAATCGGTTAAAAATCACCAAGTTTTTTCCTAATTGGCCCTATTTCAGAACTTCATCTTCAATTCAATTTAAGATTCTATTTGCAGCGTACATGCTATGTATCATAATCAGTAAAGAAATCATCATTTCCTTCCTAATCAGCCATTTTACAGAACTGTATGCAAAAATCATTTTAAAATCTCATTTCCGTCGTGTTTGGCGAATTTCAACATAATTGATTAAGAAACGGCTTAGTTTCTTTTAACTGGATTTCAAGAACTTGGTCTGAAACTTCATCTTACAATCCCATTTCCGTTCTGCAAGCCGAATTTCATAATAATCGCATAATTGGTTAAGAAACGGCAAAGTTCCTTTCTTATTGGCCATATTCCACAACGTCATCTAAAATTAATTTTAGAATCCCATTTTCATTATGCATTCTGAACTTCATCATAATCGGTTTCCAGAACTTTATATAAAAATCACGGTGGTGGTGATGGGGATGGTAATGATAATGATGAATACTAAATTGGTGATGGGGATGGTGTTGATGATGGTGATTATGATTGTGATGATGATGGTATGAAGGTATGATAGAATGATAGTATGATTGTGTGATGGTTCGATTGTAGGACAGTGAGATGGTTTCTTGGAATGGTAGTACGATGATATAATGGTACGATGGTGCGATGTTGCGGTATTTGATCGAATTTGATTTTTTTGATTGTATGATGTTATGAGGCTTCCAGTGATTCCACTAATACGCCTTTGTGTTCAAGCATTTGTAATTTCTAATGAAGGACAAAAGTATAGTTGCTAGTGGTAGAAGAAAAGGTTGCATATTCGAGGGCAGATAATCTGTTGTTTCGTTTTTACAACTTTCGTGTTTTACAAAAGAGGAAGGGGAATTAAAATACCATACAATTAATTTTATTGCTGTGGAATACCCTTTATTATTGCAACATTACGTTATTTTTTTTCCTATTAGAATTTGCATTGAAAATTCAAAATTAATTATTGTGTTCGAATTTCGCGAACATTACCTCTTAGGCCAAAACTCCTGAAAATAGTTAGGAGAAGTCGAATAATCTCGAAAATATTGCATAGTTGTAGATAATTTAGTTGTTGAAATGTTGATACCAAGCAACGCTTGTCAACCCAAGTTAAACCTTTTTAAAAAAAAAAAATTATCAAACACTTATTATACAAGAAAATCCAAACACTTATTATACAAGTTTCGAGTATAGTAAAACAATTTTTAAGACCGGCCTCAGCTTTAGTTTCATTGTCCTTGTTGAATTTAAAAAAAACTATCAAGTCTCCATTTTAGGTCTGCGCGAGAGTCACATGAAACGTGATCTTTATAGCAATTTATAAATTGAGCTACTGAAACATTTTTTACACCATTTATCCACTTTAGCAAGCCTAGGGTCAAATCAGTCTGAATACAATCTCAAACTACAACCCTTTGAACTAAAAGCGTAGGTATACGTATTTAACAGAATTTTAGTAAAATAAATTGCCACATTTGTTCAAAAACAAAATAAAAATAAGGATTATGCTCTTTTTGAAGATCCCATAAGATAGCTGTGGCTACCGAATGATTGCTACAAACCTAATGATTTTAACCATAGCGTACGACATTCATGGAAAGGTAATTTCTTGTTTTACATTTTTGATCAAATTAACAAAATCCGTGACATTTAAAGCTTTCTAAAAAAATCACACTAATTGTTGTATACTTCTTATTACATACCTATGCTCTAGTCTAGAATGAAAAGGGCGTCAGTCTATTTATGTGTTAAAAAACTCTTGCACGATTTCTGTATAATTTTCTATAATTCGTTTTCATTCAAATATTTTCAAGGTACATATTATGAAAGAGAATAAGATGCTTTACTCTCTCTGATATTACCTACCTTTCAAAATGGAAAAATGAAAACGTTTTAATAGAAAATTAAACAGAAAACGCGCAAAAGTTGAGTAGAGCATAAGTCGACTTACGCCCTTTTAATTCTTGAGCACAGAATTTTATAAAATTTTTTAAATGTTTTTTAAATATCAGATTGACCCGCATACAAAGCCAAAACTATTTTTGAAATCACTAAAATTTGAATTACTATAGGGTGGTAATTAGGTAATATTCATTCACACACTAACTGATAAGTTGAAACTGAATATTTTTCTACAAAATCAGTACTTTCGGAACTGTAAACTTTTACAGTAAATAAAACACGAAATGTTATCGATTCCTGATATACGAACAAATGTCTACGAAATTATGTCAGTCGATTCGAATAATGAAGTTATACCAATGCTAATTAAATAAAAAGTTAATTTTTGGCTGTTAATTACGCAAACGTCATACATACATACGTCATAAATTGAACAAAGAGTCTAAATATGAAATTTGGTGTCGCCAGAACATTCATAACCATTTAACAAACTGCACAAAATTTTTGAAATTAATTTCAGTTCATTTACATTACATACATTTTGTATCCGCAATATTGCTTTGCAAAATTTTTTATTGCCATTCGCGATTAATAGATAATAAAAAAAAAATATTATTGCACATTTTTCATTCATAAACATAAATTTATTTAATTTTCGATGTTTATTACAATTTTTTTTTTTAATTAAAATCAATAAATTTTTTTTAATAATAAAAACAGAATTGATGATGTGCGCGAGGTTAATAATGTAGCAGAGCAAAAAATTAAAAAATAAAGAAAATGTTTTGACGCCATTTTGTCGGTAATAAACTTTAAAGACCTAATAAAATGATAAGAATTTATTTAATTTTGTACGTCAAATAAATACACAACATGTATTTCGTTTACATTGTCGGAATTTGTGTATGAAAGATGCAAAAATTAAATGTCGATATCTCCTTGATAAATTGTTCTGTATATGTGAAGCTTACAATGCGCTTAACAAAAAAACAGACGAGCCTGTATCCGAACACGACGTTAATAAAGTAGCCCTACGTACAATTGAGAAACTTTATTTGTACATAGTTTAAATGAAACCAAAATGTAGAAATTACAAATTAAAAACATCGTTAATTGTCTCATGCTGCTATCTTTATGCATTAAGCAGTATCAGTCTAAACGTTGATTACCCGTTGTACATAATTTTTATTATTTTATACTAAATTTTATATCTATCAATTCGTTATGCCACAATGAAATCCCGTTTTAAAATAAAAATAGAAAATTTGGTCTATCCGGCTCACAATACTTTTCCCACAAAGCGTCCGTTAAAAATCACCAAACCAACCATTTATATTTTACAAACATTTTCTGTTATTTTAGGCAGGCGTTTCTTAAATTTCGAGACGTCTCCTCAATATCACAATATTGGTCACGACTCACGGCAATACAGATTGGTTGAAAAGTATTGAAAGCAAAAATGAAAGAATGTGAATTTTTTAAAGAAAATATCTCAACTTCAATACACTTTTTCCAATGATCCTCCAATAATTTTATACCACCTTTGATCTATATATGATGGATGACCATGATTTTCCGGAAGCTCTGCATACTACAGCTCCGCGGCTGCAATAGCTTCTTCATTCGACGAAAAACGCTTTTTACGAAGGAATTGTTTCAGGTTTCTGAAGAGATAGTAATCGCTGGGAGCCAAATCTGGTAAATACGGTGGGTGTTCATTCTCAAAAGACTCGTGTGAACACTTGCATTGTCTTGATGAAAAATTATTTTTTTCTTCTGTAAAGCGGGTCATTTTCACGAATTTGTTTATCCAACTGGTCCAAAAGGTTGCAATAATATACAGGATTAACTGATTGACCTTTTTTAAGATAAATAATCAACAAAATCCCTTTTGCATTCCAAAAATCTGATGCCATGACCTATTTTGCCGATCGTTCTGACTCCACCTGTTTTAAAGTTAAACAACCAGCTTCAGTCCACTGTAAACTTTCTTGTTTCAGTTTATGATCATGGTGGTAGGTCCAAGTCTCTCATCCTAGATTTTATTCTGCTTAGAACGCTTCAAATTACAATGAAAAATTTATTTTCGATTCTCTTTTTGTTGAATTGTTAACGAATGCGGCACCAATTTTCCAAGCAGCTTTTTCATACGTAATTCTTCATGTAAAATATGGAGTACTCATTCGTCCGAGATGCCTATGATATCAATTTTACGCTTAGTCAAACTTGGATCTTCACAAACAATATTATACATTTGCTAAATGATTTCTGGTGTTGTTGCGCTTGAACGACCACGTTTAAATTCTAAAACCTATCATTGGTTGGAAATGAAATTGTATTTAAATAAAATTCTTTCAATGCTTTAAACACGAATAAATGTCTTAGTGGAAAAATTTCTAAACACTAAAATAGTAGCCAAGACTCAGTTAATTTTGGCTTACCTTTCACAATTCTCAATATATGCTTCTGTGCAGCAACCAGTGACCGGATCCTACATAATACGTACCTCAGCAAAAACTATACCATAAAATAATTTTGAGTTTACAAGTGCCAAATACACATTTTTCAAAACCTCTATTGAGCAAACTAGCCTTAAAATAAACATATATCACCACTACCAGATATTTATGAAGATTTTCAATCTGACCTTTCCAATTATTTAAAGAGTTATCAATAGTAAGTCCTAGGTAGTTAAATGTTGTAACACATTCAATTTTAAGACATCCATTTAAACATGTCGCCTGACTACATTTCAATTCATGATATATGATGTTGTGATCCGAAATAAAAGCACAATTTAGACTATAAAACATATCTTTGGTATTTGTACTGAAATGAATACGGTTAATAGTATCAATTTTTCGGTTCATTGCACATGAATACTAAGTCATCTGCGCAAAAGCAACAACTGCAGAATTAAATTCAATATGAAATAGGGAGTTTACATAAATTAAGAACAGCAATGGTCCTAAGATAGACCCCTGTGGAACTCCATCATTAATTACTAGACTTTGACTAACACAATCATTTTTTTTACACTTCGTATACCCTATTCGACAAGTATAAGAACTAAACCATTTAATACTAGCTCCACGAAATCCAGTACAAAATAATTTTTTTATAAACAAAATCTTTTTCATATGCATTTTCATAGTACTTCTGGATTTCCTGAAGCCAAACTGCATTTTATGTAAAAAATTCGTGTGATATAAGAAATTTGAAAGTCTTACATGAGGTAGTTTCTCTATAATCTTGGCACAGACAAAAATCAAGCTTATTGGTCGATAACTTTTTTGTCACCGTTTTTTACATATCGGGATTACATCTGCTTCTTTTAGTCTAGATGGAAAAATACCAGAACTAAACCCAACATTGACTATACAGGAAAAATCCTCCACAGTATAAATAGCAATTTTTTATGACTGTAAAATTGCTAATCTTATCATTGCCCGACTAATTTGTTGATTTAAGTGTTGAAATAACTTGTGGAATTTCTAACAGAAAAGTGTCTTAAAAAGCAAAAGATTTAAGTTGAGAATTGTTGGCAATTAACTCTTCACAATAAATATCTCCGTATAAACCATTCATTTTTTGGTCTTGAACCACACTAACAAAAAACTAGTTAAAAAGTTCAGCGTTCTCAACATCTTGCGTAACCACGTGATGCTCATCAACACCATTTCTTCAATAGCAACACGTTTAAATCTCTTTCCTAAAAGTTGTAATTCCCAACTCTTTTTGATATCACCTTTGACATTATTAAATCTTATATCATAGAATTTAGTTTTAGCCATATTCACTTCCTTTTTAATTGATTTACTTAGCTCACAAACTTTCTGTTTTAAATCAGTATTATTTGGACGTTTTGCTAACTTTCTGAAAAATTTATTTTTTAGTTTGATTTTACGGCATAAATCTGGTCCGTGGTTTTCAATCAAATCCATGGTTTCAAAATATGTTTTATATTATCTTTGCTTTTAATTTAAGTCAATGAAACAATTATATGCTTCAGAAACATCTGTCTTAGAATAAACCGAAAGCCAAGTCATAAACCAGTTTTTAAAAATTAATCTTATTAATTTTGAATTTAGTTGATCATCTAGAATTTAAATCATTAGAAATGGAATTAGTTAATAACAATAGAAGTCATGCAATGGTCAGTGATGTGAAGATCAAGAACAGCAGCTTCATAATCATAAATTAATTTCCCAGAATGCCTAAAATACAAATGAACTAAACAAGTAGACGAGTCGTTTGGTTTGAAATACGAGTAGATTCATTTATCTAAGTCATAAGATGAAGAAGCCTTATTAAGAATATTGATATTCATATCACCAATATCTAACAAATTTTTAGATGTATGTACTTAGTACTATGTATCTGCCAAAATATTACTAAATTCTTCTACAAATAGTGTAGTGTTTGAAGCATGGAGTTTCTACACACAAATGATTGAGAACAAATCACAGTTAAATATGAAGTATACCTGAATAATGTCAGCTGTAACAGTTCGAATACAAGAAATCGCATTACATTTAATTTCCTCCATAACGTATACCACCACTCCACTCCACCAGCTCTGTTTAAATAATTACAGTTTCCATGGATTTGAAAACCAGGAATTTGATAATTTTCCAGCTCATATTGGTTAATCCACACCTCCGATAATAAAACGATTTGCGGCAGCATCTCAATAGCAGCCACATTTGCTAAAAATAAATTAAAATTTTTACTTAAACTACGAATATTCTGATGTAAAATAAATAATTTAGAGTTAATTTTCTTTTTTAAAACTGCAGGTGGTTTAGTTGGTGATGCATACAAACCGCTGCGCTGGACTGAAGCTGAGTGTTGACTTGAAGCTGAGTACTCTAACCGTTTTCTGGATCAGATAGCATCACATTTGATAGTACCCGTAGCCGATTTTTAAAATCCCGAATTATTATTCCTACTGGCCAAATGGAGAGATCCAGTAACCTTTGTTGGCACATTGGTATTTACTCCAATTTTGAACGACATAAAAGATAGATCTTCAGTATTCCTGTTTTTTGGGATTAGTGTGTTGCAAATGAGGTCACTTGAAATAGCCAATTTTTGCTGATATATGCATTATAATTTGTTCCGGAGTTGTGCTTGGATGTAGTCTGCTTACATACAACAGATGTTTATCAGCCACTTGTACCGATATAAGAGAATCCGTTGATTGATCCTGTCCACGAATAATTATATTTCCAGCTGAGTTTGTTCTTTTGCCATCATCATGATTGTTTGTGCGAGCTTTTATCGTAGCATACGATTGGTCATCACTGGATATAGTTGAAATAGCATTTGCATCCTGAGATAGTACTAGATCTGACAGCTATGGTGCAGAATTCCGGTTGATTAATCTCAAATCCGTCGAGTTGATGTGGGGGTGATAGGTGCCTTATGAAGATTGATGTTAACAATACTTTGCCGTAACTCTTCGATTTTTGTATCCAGCGCCGAGTTATTCATAGTTAACAGGCCAGCTAGATCCACGATTGTTTTCTTAAGGTCCATTATTTCAGAACGCAGATCCTCTTTTACATGTATCTGGCAATTGCCGCATACGAACTTGGCGAACTGATTTTTCCTGAATATTTTTGCCCATTCTCAAAATTTACCTCAATGCAAGATGGATGAAAATGCTTTTTACACTGTCCAAAGCAAACTAACGATTCGCGACCATTAACCGGTTTGGTGCATGTTGCACAACTTTGCACCATTCTAATTATGTTAGTGTGAGTTTCGTAGCACAAAAATCACAGGAACTGTCACAATATTTATTTGAATGTACGATATATCACCAATAACACAGAACACACATAAATCAATTATTTTTGCACCAAATAAAACTAACCGACTGTAACCGCGTAATTGGATTATAGAATTAAATAATAATCCAAAATTACCAATTTTATTTTAATTAAAATTATAGGAAAATTATTTTCTCGCGAAAAAAAAACATCCGTTATATCCAACGACTACTTGTGTCTACATTGTATTTTGCTGTCAAGCGCCTACAAAAAGGAAGCCTTTGACAAAGCTCTATTAAATTTAGTTTTTGAGCGGCCACCTTTATTTAATTACTGGAATTATAAATAACATGTGGTCGGACGTATTAAATGAGTTAACTCCTTTTTAATGAGTTAAGCTTTCAGGTATCATAGGGACCAATATATACTTTACAAAAGCAGTTTATTTAAAATATGAAGCGGGCTTCCTGCAGCAAAAAATATTATACCAATACCCAAACACATTAATGTATTGCGTTAATTAGATGACGTATTGCTTAAAATAATATTATTAAAATTAAATTATGTTTACTAACTGTTTTTAATTAATAATGAATATTAATTTTGAAAGGTAAATAACCAACATAGAAGAGAAGAAACCGACAAGTGGACAGACATCAAGTTTAGGAACATTTACTGCTTGTTATTTATATGCCCGAATATATTTATCTAGTATTTTTTACTTATAGAATACATTCCACCTCAAAAAAGGCCTAATTCTAGTTTATCAAATAGTAGACCGAGTTCTACACTGTTTGAGGGAGTGGTACAATTTAGTGCTATCCAAGGGATTTCAGAGACATGGTGGCTTGTTTCATGCATGGCCTTGACCATGTCGAATTTTATGAGACATCTTTATACATTAATAAGTTCTTCCGCTAACAAAGCTTAAAAAAATAAACGTGCTTAATTAATAAAACAAAAAACAAAAAGTGTTTTCTTTCAATTGAACTACATCTACACCAATCGCTATTCGGAAAATATTCCCCAAATAGCTTGCGCCATGGTAACACATTGGGTTGATCCTTTATTAAAGTAAAAATAAAAATTAACTAAAAAAAATACTTCGTTCCATTGGATTATGGCCAGGGAAAACTGTACAAACTCCTATAACCATGAGATAATTACAATTTTAGAGGCTAACAAAATTATTAGTAAACTTAACCTAAGTAAAAATTTAAAACTAGGCTTTATATTCAAAACAATGTTGTTGATGACGTCCCCCCAAAATAAATCAAATTGGAAATTTGACTCTGAAAAAATTACATCTATTATTTCAATAATTGCACTGCTTCACCAATAAACTTATCTTTTATGGGCATTTAGTATGTCCTGAATATAATTAGAGCTGTTTACTCCACCATCGATCATTGTCAGTGAATTGATCCATCCGTCATGGAGTGTTCAGCTAAATTGTCCCTAGTTTCAGTTTCTGTGGCATTTGCATTATATTCTCCTAAATTTCAGAAAATGCATACATACATAATTTAAATTATGAAAAAAGTTTAGATAAATGAATTAATGTATTACCTTGACTTGCAATTTGCGGTAAGCTATCCAAATTTGCTCGCCAACTTCCGGCAGTGTGCCTTTGTCGGTTCCTCCTCCATTAAGCAAAAATTGTGCAAACAAACAACAGCTAGTAAACTTTGTCTCAGTTCTCGGTACTAACACACTCTAGCTCTTGATTGACGGTAATTGAAAAATCGATTTAGCGTAACTTTAATTTGCAGTTGATTTATTGGTTTACCGGAATAGGGAGTCCCAACTCCCAAGTTTTAAAACCTATAAATAAATTCACCTATTTTTATTTAAACGTAAATATAAAAACATGTGATTTATTAACTTATACCGAACGCTTCATCTCCTAATAAATAGTAGGGTAACTTAGCTACCCCCCCTTCCCCCTCCCTCAAAAGTTTCTTTTATCCTTGAACTTTTAAACACGCCTCCATCACTTTGCCGTCCTTGTACACCTACGTCAATTGCCAAGAACCTGTTTCGGTAATCGCAGATTGCCAATAAAATGGTTCAAAAATAATGTTTGTAGTTGAAAAAGTATGAGCCGGAATGAGGACGGTGCATAAAAATAATGAAATATGTAAATTTTATTTAATAAATATATATAAATTTTATAAATATGTTTATTAAACGAAATTTAACAAAAATTAATTTGGCCTGTTATTAGCCGCTTACGAAAAGTATAAATTATGTAAATGTATACATTTATCATAATTGAATAGTACTCACAACTATTCGGATATGTTTTCCGTCAATAGTAACAACGCAGTGTGGAAAGTTCCATCGCTAGTTGAATAGTTCAGCTGTTTCTAGCCATGTGTTTTTTTTTGGCGCTGGCAGTTTCTAAACGGAAAGCTAATGGAAGCTTGGCTGTCCCCGCTGGCAAGGTACGTGTCAATGAATGAAAAATAATACAACTTTATATTAAATTATAAATGAAACTATTTATCTTGAATCTGAACGTTAGAGCTCATTTTGTTGAAGGAGGAATCGATCTTCTTAATATATTTTCCTTTGGTTTATGTGGCCCGGCGTAATATAATAATTTATCGATTGAAGCTGGACACATTCGAGTAAAATTAAAAAATGACTCAAGATTGTTTAACCGCATCTCATTCAATAAAGCATCGGCTCCATGCTTATATCGGTTATCCTCGGAGACTTCTTTATTTTTGCGGAAAAATTATTACCCACATTAACTGGACTTGGACGATGCTGGGTTTGTAGAAGAACGCCAGCCGCTGCTGTAATGGCTAACATTTCTGTTTTATTATCCATTCTGTTCTGTATTTACACGATTAATAATGATTTAATAATACACTCAGTCAGTATAATAGAATCGACAAAGGGCGAACGTCCGAAACCGGTCTTCTGATCTAAGTTTATATAATTAAATTAAATATCACTTAAAGAAAGTAGTAAAACTATGATTTTTAATTTGTTCTTCTTGTGTATACATATATGAAATATGTTTAAATTAATATTGAAATTTAGTTTTTTATAAAGTCATAATTAAACCGGACAATAACCGGGCTTAAAAAGGATGTTGAACATGCCTATGTCAACCGTAAAGGGTTTCATTCAATAAATACCCAATTAGTAAGCTTAATTGATTTACTAATATGTACATTTGTATATTTTTTAGGTATGTGACAATAATTTAAGAATTGCAATGCGAGATGTTGTGGGTTTTGGGCTCTTTATTTCAAAAAATTATTTTACAGCTTTAGCTTTCGAATCCTATGTTTTTTTTAAAGAATGAATAGGAATAGTAGAAGGAATTCCGAAATAGGAGAGAAGAGCCCAAAGCCAATAAAACATGTGTTAATGTTAATTAATTGTTATAATAGTGGATTTTCAATCGATCACCGCAAGTACTTATAAACACTTATGGATCATGTCTTTGCTAAATTTACCATAGTTAATCTATGTAGCAAAGACATGAACCATAAGTGCTTATAAGTACTTGCGGTGGAATAAAAATACATGTTAACTATATTTTTAAATAAATAATAGGTATTTAAGTAACCTGGGTGTTGATTCTCTAAAAAATAAGACATTAGTTGCTTTCCAATCGACCAGCCGCAAGCACCACCTAGTGAACCGCTAGTAGAATGGTTTTTTGTCTTCGCTAAATTATCTACTCGTATCTGTTAGAAGCAGTTACGCATAATTTCGCCACTAGGCGGTTGAGTGTAGAACCGCTTGCTAAACCGCTTTTTAATGTCAAAAATATTTATTTTTGTTGTGTCAAAAATAAAAAATTTTCTATCGCATATGACAATACGTTGGTTAAGTTGTTAAAAAAAAATTCAATCGATAAATAAATAAAATTTTAATTGATAAATAAAACTATTGTGTATATATATATATATATATATATATATATATATATATATATAAGTTACGAATTTCAATTCGGAGCGATTAAAAAAAAATGAAATTTATTTCGATCTTTTCTCTTACAATTCCAAACTAAAACTAAACTTAAATATAACAGAAATTTCTATATTCGAAAATCTGTAGTAAGCAGATTTTTTATGTTACTCTATTTTTTATATTAATAATTTTGTTGTAAGCGATTTTAAATAATCTAATTACAAAGGAATTTAAATGATTAAATTACGAATAATTATGTGGGAAACTAAATAGCACGTTGCAAATGAAATTAAAGTCACGTTGTACAGAATCAGCATTTTTATAACTAGGCTAGTGCTCCTAGTCGTTAACTCTTCCCCTTTTAAAGATCCACGGCCCGTGGGTCAGATATTTAAGTTAATTGGTTGAATCCCGAGTTGTTGAATGATCTCTGGTTGATGAGTTGATCTGTTCCGCCTTATTTTATACTGATGAATGGTCTTTTGTGTTGAGAAGATAAATATAGCTATGCAAATCACAGCTATAACTCCAAGGTCCATAAGTTCTGATACTTTATGTTTTGAGAATAAATTTTGAAGATGTTTCACGTTGTTTAGGTGTAAATCGTGGAGGTATTCTGGGTCGATCTTGATGCCTTTTTCCGTTATGTTGGGCTGGAGGATTGATGGCAGGACTTGAGAGGTTCTAACCTCTTGGTTGATGAATGTTTGATTGTCGATTTTTATGATTTCGTTGTTATATTGTATTAAGAAGTTCCCTTTCAGATGTTTGTTCGTGTTGTTATTACTAACGGTCCCGTTAAAATTGCTTAGGTAGATTGTGTTTTCGTTCAAGGTCTCGATTATCTGTTTTTTATTAAATCGGTAATCACATTTAGCGTGTGTTCCTTTTATTAGCTGACTGATGCAATGGTCTCTCTGTATCTCTTCTAAGTTGTTCATTTCGCAAATTGTAGTTTCACGAAACGAATTGCATTTTCCAGTGATTCCAAATAGTTCGTGTTGATTAATGAGAAGCTCCTTGTACTCTAAGTGTATTTGTTTGTTCTGTTTGATGGTCGATCTAATGATGACATGATTATATTCCTGGCTGCTTGTCTTAGGTATCGATATTACATATAAGATGGTAGAACTTTTAACAAGCATCATCGGTTCCGCGTATTCTATTGCTTCTACTTCATTTGTGTAGGGAAGTGTTTCAATTTCCGCAACCAACCGTCCGATTTCTACTTTGTCTAGTAAATTCGTGTTAATTATTTTACCCTTTGCTAGTTGTGTGGCTCTGATGATTTCTTTGATTTCTTCTTTGACAATAGTGAGCCGGTTAAATAATATTTGTTGGATCCGTCCTTCAGAGTCTTCGTGTAGTGAGTCGACAATTTTGTAGTATTCGCTAAGGATTTTTTCAGCGGTGTTCATTAATGCGGTGTTAATTTGGTACTGTTCATTATTGTTGTTGATGAGTTCATTTTGACCGTTGACGATTTTGTCCCAGTCTGTTGCATCTGGGGATCCTGCAACCCATTTCCACGCTGTCCCAATCCAGTCGATTGATCGTCTGGTTCGTGTATTTTGACCTTTGAGTTCCGATAATAATCGGTTAATTTGTTCAACTTGGTGCATCAGTTGGGGTTTAAAGTTGCTTTCTCGATCAATGCGGTTGATTTCAGGTGAAATTCTATTTATTATTTCTTCATAGCTGGTCAAGTTGATGATGTGGATCAGCTTGAATTTCCCATTGATAATTCTTCCGGTTCCCTGCTTGAGTGTTACGAGCGGGTGATTTTATTCATAGATGTTCAGGCACGTTGTTGCTGTCCAAAGGCAGGGGCTAAAAATGATAGAGATAGTTTTCATTCAGCTATGTTTTTTATGTGAGTTTTGTGTATTTTTTTTCCGGATTCAGTTATCACTGTAACGTTGTTGTTTTTTGCAACAATTTCTTTTCTAAACTTCGCTTTGTCTTTTGATTGGATTTGTTTTATCGCAACGTATATCGTATCTCCAACCTCGTATGTTTTTGGTTCTGGTTTCCTTGAATTTTCATTTTGTAGCTTAAGTTGTTGGGAGCTTTGGATTCGTTGGATAACATCGGCGTTTACCTTATCCTTATAGTTCAACATATTTTGGAAGTTGATGCGATTGGTTCGTCCAAAGAATATATCACTGGGTTTTCTTCCAATGACTGAATGAATTGTATTATTGTATCTATCTACAGCAACGTTTACTTGCTCTTTTGTGGTTAGGTCCTTAAGTTCATTTTGTAGACATCTTATCAATTCTATGATGGTTGAATGGACTCTCTCGACTGTTCCATTTACCTCGCTCTTTTGGGATGGCGTAAGATAAATTTGTATTCCGAGCGTCTTGATGTAATCCGATACCATGGGGCTAATAAAACTTGACTCATTGTCCATCACCATTACTCTGGGTGTCGTGAAGTAATGCAACACTTTGATGAGTTTATCTCTAATATGCGGAGCTGATCTGTTCTTAATATGGAAGAATTTCGTGAATTTCGTGAACTTATCTATACAAGTGATGAACTTTTCTTTCTTGATGTCAATAATGTCTATGTGGATAATCTCCATTGGATAAGTCGGTATTGGTGTGGGTTGAAGTTTAACCTTTTCCGGGTGGCGATCATATTTATTTGTGTGGCAGATTTCGCAGTTCCATGTGTACTTTTTTATCAAGTTGGCCATGTGTGGGAAGTAATAGTTTTCCAGAATTTGTTCTTTATTCTCCTTCCAGTTGCGATGAGCTCTCTTATGTTCTTGCTGAATAATGTTGAATTTATTATCTTCATTCTTGATGTCTCGTACGATTCTTTGAGTTAGACGGATTTTGAATCCAGCGAAATGTTCTGTGTATAATTCTTGTAAAATTTGGATGTATTGTTCCGGAATCTTCACACCATTAATTGTTGTAGGGTTCAGCCTGTCTTTGAGTGCGTTCATCAAGGCCTCTTTAGTTATTTCCTGTAAGCTGATAAAATGTCTGTGGTAATTTGGATGTGGTTCTTCATAGCCGTAAACATTCTTATTCTCCGTAAAAATAAGTTGGTTCTTAAAGACGTTTATCGGTGCATCACAGTATGGAATCAAATCTGAACTATCCTGATCCGCGCTATGAATTGTGCCATCTGTTGATAGAATATTGGCCTCTATCTCTAGTCGGGATAGAGCATCTGCAATTTTGTTGGTACAACCAGGTTTGTAAATCAACTCATAGTTATACTCTTCTAGTCTTGACTTCCATCTTTTTAGTTTGGCGTTATGGTTTTTGTTACTTAAGGAGAATGTCAGAGGTTGATGATCTGTGACAATCCTAATTTTTTTCGCGCCATATAAATAGTTTCTTAAGCTGTCCAGAGCCCAGATAATGGCAAGCATTTCCTTCTCATTAACGGCGTAATTTTCCTCTGTCTTATTCAATGACCTGGAGATGAACGTGATTGGTCTGTCTTTGCCGAGTTCGCCTTGAGACAGTACAGCGCCAATTGCTGTATTCGAGGCATCTGTTGTCAAGATGAACGGTTTTTCGAAGTTGGGAAAGATCAGTATTTCCGTGGATGACAATAAATCCTTAATTTGTTGAAATGCGCGATGCTCCTCATCGGTAAAGGTGATTTTAACTTTTCTTGATTGGTTGGCCGGAATTTGAGCGTTTTCTCCTCTGGTGATATTTGTCAATGGTTTGGCGATTTTAGCGTAATCTTTAATGAAGCGCCTGTAATATGAAGTGAGTCCCAGGAATGATTTTAGATCTTTTAAGTTTTCTGGACTCTTAATTTTCCGAATGGCAAACACCTTTTTTTCATCGGGTCTAAGGCCTTGATTTGTTATAACGTAGCCAAGGAATTCCGTTTCTTGTTTTAGGAATTCTGTCTTATCGAGATTAACCCGTAGGTTGGCCTTTTCCAATTTCGAGAATATTCGGTCAATATTAGCCAGGTGTTCTTCCTCGGTGTTTCCTCCAAATATGATAATATCGTCTATATAGACGTAACATATTCTCCCTATATACTCCTTTAGAACGTTATCGATCATTCGTTGAAAAATGGCCGGAGCATTCTTCAATCCGAAGGGGAGTCTTAAAAACTCATATTTGCCGTTCATCGTTGAGAATGATGTTTTGGGTATGTCGGCTTCTTTCATCTGGATTTGATGGAATCCAGAAGTAAGGTCGATTGTCGTAAAATATTTAGAATTTCCCAGATTTGCCAGGGTATTTGATATATCTGGAATCGGGTAGGCATCTGGTGTTGTTACGGCATTCAATCGTTTGTAGTCGATGACCATCCTATATTTCTTGATGCCTGATGCGTCTAGTTTTTTTTCTACTACCCATATTGGGGAGTTGTACGGGCTTTTAGATGGTCTTATAATTCCATCTTTCAATAGTTTTTCAATTTGTTTCTCGACTTCGCTTCTCATGCTAACGGGGTATGGATACGATTTAGCATAAATAGGTTCTTCTGTATTCGTTTTGATCTCGGCTTTTATATCGGTATCGATTGGTTCCATATTATTGACTGGTCCGAATAATGTATTGAATCTTGATAGCATCTTTTGAAGATTTTGTTTCATTTTTTGTGACAGATGGCCATCTCGTATTTCCAGATTATTCACTTGAGATGATGTTTTCTCCCTCAGTGGTATCTTAATATTTGGTGTTAAGAGTAAGACGTTGTGTTTCCTATCGATGATGGCTCCTAGTTTCTTTAAGGTGTCGTCACCGATTATTCCGTCAAATGATCTAAGTCCGGGCAGCACAAAAAATTCTATGTTTTTGTTAATTCCAACACTTTCGAAAAATTTTCCCACAATCTTCTTTGTTATTAAGATGGTCCCACCAGCGGACCTGATGTTGAATTGCGCCTCTGCGGGAATAGAATTTATTGCTAGTTCTGGTTTTACGAAATTTTTATTGGCTCCTGTGTCTATCAGGAACTTGAGAGTTTTATTATCTCTAGTTTTGTACTCTAGGTAAGGTACGCTAGAGAGGCTGCCATCATAAAATTTAATTCGGAATTGTCTTCTTCTTCATGTTCTTCTTCGGATACATTGATGTCCGAATTCTCGTTGATTAATTGATTGTATTGTTCTTCTTCATCGACATTTTCAAGGTGATAAATTCTTTGGGTTTTTCGTGGCTCGTTCTGATACGAAGCTTCGTGTTTAAATGCTGTTTGATAGTTAGCGTTTACTGGGCGGTTTTGGTAGTTAACTCGCTTTGAGTTAATAGATGAGTCTATCTCCATTGGTGTTGGTGGTTTAGGTTCAACTGGTCTAGGAGGCGGCATCCTATTATTTTGATATTGTGCGTTATGTTGTATGTTATAGGCCATATTCCGTTGTGGCGTGGTCATATTGTGTTGTGGCATTGGAGTATACGTAGGCTTCCTTGGTAGATTTTGATTGTTCGTGGGAGTTAGCTGATTTATTGGAGCTACTATTGGATTGTTAAAATTCCTTTTGTGTATTACTAAATTTCTAAAGTTTAGATTTTGAAATTCCAAGCATGAAGCGTATGCCTCTGGTAACGTCTGAGGTCGTTGAACGATTAGCATTTTAGATAATTCGCCGTTTAATCCTCGAATAAAAACGTCTAATGCCCGGTTCCGGTATGTTTCTATTAAGACTTCTATTGTATCGGGAGAGTATTCCTCTGTTTTTATTTTATTCACGATCAGAGAGAATTGATGATTAATGTTCGCGTAGAACTCATCTATGGTCATATTTCTCTGCATGATGCTACTGAGTTGGTGTTCTAATGTCCTAAGGTCTCTTTTGTCAGCATAATGCAGAGACAGGCATTTTTTTATGGAAGCCCAATCATCGCAAAAGATGTTGTAGGATATCAGAGCGGCATCGGCGTTGCCTCTGATCTTTTGCCTTATACTTTGGAGTATAGCTCTAAATATCGGTTTATTACGTACGATTTCGTAATCTTTCAATATATTTTCTACATTATGGATCCACGATATATACTGAGTGGGGTTGCCATCAAATGTTTGCAACTCCTTGACACAATCTGGGAGTCTACTAATCTCTTGTAGATCTTGTTCGGTTCTTGATGATGTTGGTGCTTCTGGTTTGTGGATTACGGGATTCTCGAGTTTCAATAATCTCTGCTCGATTTTTTTTGATAATTCAATTTGAGCATTAACAGCACCAGTCAATTGTTTTATTTGATCGGCTAATATATCGATTTGCGACATTTTTTTTTTATTTTGTAAACTGAGATTATTACACTTTCTTATTATTCACTGATATTATATTTAGGGTTTTTATTTTAGAGTTTGTCAAAAAAATATTAAAGTTAAATTAAATTGAATTTGTTATTATAGCTTTATTATGATATTAGGTACGTTTATTATTATTCACGTTTATATTAATTTTCGTTTTTTGAGCATTAAGAATTAAATGAAAATTTTAGTTACACTTACATTAAGATTATCAGGATTTGCATTTCCTGTCTAAAGATTTGAGTTTCTTTAGAGGTTAGTTTTTTCCTTGCCGGATGGGTATTTTTAGGGATCAGCCGTCGGTGTGTCTTCTGTGTAGCTTCTACAGGGATAAGCCGTAATTTCCCGTTTGGAGTTCTGCGTTGAATATTGCAGAGCACCTACTTGTGGTACGGATTGGCGAATTATGTTATGTTCTTATGGTGATGACTTAATACGCGTAACTTATTCACTTTTTCCTACTACAGTTTCGTTACTGTGATTCACTCAACTTTCACTACTTGCACGAGTTATTATTTTTAACTATGATGTGGCGGTCCCTGTTTCGGCGCCAGTTACGAATTTCAATTCGGAGCGATTAAAAAAAAATGAAATTTATTTCGATCTTTTCTCTTACAATTCCAAACTAAAACTAAACTTAAATATAACAGAAATTTCTATATTCGAAAATCTGTAGTAAGCAGATTTTTTATGTTACTCTATTTTTTATATTAATAATTTTGTTGTAAGCGATTTTAAATAATCTAATTACAAAGGAATTTAAATGATTAAATTACGAATAATTATGTGGGAAACTAAATAGCACGTTGCAAATGAAATTAAAGTCACGTTGTACAGAATCAGCATTTTTATAACTAGGCTAGTGCACCTAGTCGTTAACTTATATATATATATATATATTAGGGTGGTCCTTGTTTGTATGGGGCGAAAAAAATGAGGAGATATCTAACGGGACACCCCCTAGAAATGTGAGGTTATGCTAAAAACTTAAACAGAAAAAATATTGGGTGAATCGAAGATGTTTTAGAGGTTGCGACTTGAGCGCGAAGCTCGATAAAAATGGTATTTTTTCAATTATTCACTTTCAAACGAAGATAAAAATGATTTAAAATTTTTTTTTAGCCTAAATAAAAATTGTGGTGAATAGAAGATATAATTACCTTTCCAAAACATCAAAGATATCAAAAATCGGTTAACAAATAGCGACTTTATGGCCAAATTTCCAAAACTAATAAGAACCCAAAAAATAAACAGATTTTTTTAAATCCTGGATTTTATATTCAAAATTACAAATAAATAAATAAATAATTAAAAATGATGTATAACGAGGAATGGTTTATGATGTCATAAAAAACCGTATGAGTCATAAGGACTTAATATAGTTGTGTTTTATGATGTCATTATCATTCATCTCATTAGCTATTGTAGTCAAATCCGCCTGCCGCATTAATTATGACCTGTTATGGACGATATGTTTCATTGTATCATATAATATTTAAACAAGAGAAATCCAATTAATTTCAGTCTAAATCGAAGTTTAATTGAAGAAAAAATTAAATCAATTCCAATAGACTCAGAAGCATTATTTTCGTCATCGGAGAGTGACAGCGAAAGGATATCTGATAACGACATGAGCTTCAAAAATATTGATTTGCCTGTGCTAAGCATAGAAGAAGACCCTAGAAGAAGCAAATATTTCATTACTCCTAGAATATTGTCAGCCTTGGATAAGAGGAAGATTACTGATCGTGCAGCATTGCATTTAATCAGTGCCGTTGCCGAAAGTCTTGTGCATTCTATTGATGAACTCGTTTTGAATCGAATAACACTGAGGCGTCTTCGTGAAATAAATAGGGTAGAAATCAGTTAAATCGACTTTCAAGTTTACAACAGGCGCAGTACATTGGGATGGGAAATTACTTAAGGAAACTGGAACGAAGACCGTGGATCGTTTGCCAGTGATTATTTCCCATATAGATGGACAACAATTATTGAGCGTTCCCAAAATATCAAGATCGCGAAGGCTGTTTTCCAAAGCTTAATCGATTGGAGAGTAGCAGACGATGTCGCGGCGGCTTGCTTCGATACAACATATTCAAATTCTGGAAGATTAAGTGGATCAGCTATTATTTTAGAGCAGAAACTAGAACCAAGTTTATTATGATATATCTTGCTTGTTGACATGACATGTGAAATTATATTTCGCGCTGCAATTGAATCAAAAATGGGCTATACATTAGAAGTAAATGTTCCGTTATTTGTGAGATTCAAGAATGCCTGAAATTCCTTGAATTAGGATTATTTCAAAGCAGGCATAGATGATCCCAACGTTTATATACAATTAAATGATGCCGTGTGAAAAGTGGTGTGAAAGCGGAATTAGCGGGTTTTTGTAAGAACGAATTGGCCTAGGAACATGCTCGGGATGATTACAAAGAATTATTAGACATCACTCTAATTTTTTTAGGCATGATACCAAATGAAAATGTCCGTTTCTGTTTGCCAGGGCTTATGCATTATGCTCGCTGGATGTCCAAAGCCATTATGTATTGAAATTATTTATATTTCGTGTATAGAATATAAGTTAACAGCACAAGAACAGAAGAATTTACGGGACATTTGTATTTTTGTCGTACGATTTTATATGAAAATTTGGTTCCATTGCACTAAAGCTGATAAAGCATCAAAGCTGGATTTCAACTATTTAAGAGATATTTATTCTACAAAACCCATGATGAAAAGTTGGCGATGGCTATACTAAATTATATGTGGTCAAATAAAAGTCGTAAATGATATCGCAGAACGTGGCGTTACGTTAATACAAGATTATAATAAGAAATTAACAAAAAATGAAGACGACATGCAATATTTACTACAAGTCGTAAAGCACTACACACAGAAGTTTTCAACACATACCAAAACATCCTTAATGGGTAGAAGATCATCCTAGATTGATTATTTTCATCATAAAAATTAATTCAGAATATCATTGTATAGAAGAAACATGATGCATTTATAATAAAAAAAAAGTTGGAATAATTTGTCTTATGTGTTTGTATTTTGGAAATTTGGCCATAAAGTCGCTATTTGTTAACCGATTTTCGATATCTTTAATGTTTTGGAAAGGTAATTATCTCCTATATTTACCACAATTTTCATTTAGGTTAAGAAAAATTTTAAATAATTTTTATGTTCGTTTGAAAGTGAAAAATTAAAAAAAATACCATTTTTATCGAACTTCGCGCTCAAGTCGCGACCTCTAAACCATCTTCGATTAACCCAATATTTTTTCTGTTTAAGTTTTTAGCACAACCTCACATTTCTAGGGGGTGTCCCGTTAGATATTGGAACTTTCGAAAATAAGGACCACCCTAATATATATATATATCAGGGACGAGGTGTCCATAGAAGCAAGGGAAGCACTGCTTCCCTTAAAATTTTATATTTTCCAAGAGAAACATTTTTCTATTTTACAAAATAACAATTTAAAACCATTAGAATAATATAACAGTTGCATTCAACCTTTAGAAATGTAAATACTCAAATTAATCCAACTTGAAATAAAAAATCCTATAAGTATGTTCGTTATTCCAATTAGAAATAATCAGAAGTCTAATCTGTTTATTTGCTGCAAAGGTTTTTGAAACTTTATTTGGATTTTTTCTCCAAATTTTTCATTGCTTGCATTTTATTTCACACAATTTCCCCTTAAAAAGAATCATTGATTCTTCTGGTGGGGTATATTATTGTTATTGCACAATGCACAATAAAACCAAATTGGAAAAACAAAACAAAAATAATGAGAAAGAAACTATCGAGAAAAAAAGAGATGACTATATTTTTAATAAAAATAAAACAGGGTAAAGGTAGAAACAAAACAATATTTAAACATTTTTAAACAAACTACTCTCATGTTTTGTCTTCTCTTTTTTAAACACACTGTTGAATAGAAAAAGTAAACAAGATATATTTGTCCTAGCCTTGCAATGATTTGAAGTTTTTTTTTTTTGTTTTGTTATTAACGAAATTATTCATGTTGGATTCATAAGCCGATAGAAGTTTCATTTTGAATTTGAGCGATAACTACACCGTTTGTTTCTTGGGAATGCAAAGGCTCGAGTTCAGAGGAAATGATGAATCTCATGATTCAAATAATTGCGGTAATTATATCGAATTTTTACAATTATTATCGCGGCACAATTCTTCGTTATCGAATCATTTAGAAACATCAAAGGGTTTTTTGGGAATGTCCAGCGACATTAAAAACGATTTGATAGCATGTATCACATCACTAATTAAAAAGCAAATACAAAAGGAAATCGATTCGTCGAATTTTGCTGGAATTATTTTAGATGACACCTTAGACGTCACCAGAAAATGTCAGCTCGCGGTAGTTCTACGTTATGTAGATTAAATTGGCAACTAGAGAGATTTATAGAATTTATTGATGTTTCTTCCGATCGAAGCGGATATGGTCTTTCAAAATTTGTAATCGAGTTTTTAAAAAAACATAAAATCGAGGAAAAGCAAATTTGTCAAAGTTATGATGGTGCGGTAATGCCTGGGAGCTCCAAAGGGCTGCAAACAAAAGTTACAGAAATTTATCCGTTAGCAATTTGTATTCATTGTTTTGCACACAAATTAAATTTGGTTCTCTCTCAGTCGTTTAGTAAAATTGTTGAGTGTAAATCATTTTTTTTTCAAGCTTAGTGGATTAACTGCCTTTTTTAACCATTCATCGAAACGGAGTATTGCTTTTGATGAAATTGTTAAACGAAAACTACCTTCAACTTCACCAACAAGTGGGAGTTTAATGGTTCTAATGTTGAAAAAACACTTAGACGATTTACGTGAGCTATTTAATAAAATAGTAAACGAAGATGTTGAGAAATGGGACTGTGAGACAATAAATAACTCTCGTGGATATCTTCTTTTATTGGAAGAAGGTGGGGTTGTTATATTTTGTTCAGAAATATTTCCAGAAGTCGACTTATTATTTAGTATGCTTCAGAAAAAATCAAACGATATTGCACATTCTTTAGAAAGTCTAGACGATTTTTAGAAAATAATTGAAAAAATTCAAGTAATTTTGATGCATTTTGGAACAAAGCCAACCAAGAAAAAAAATCGCAGACAAAATTCATCTAAGACGGTGTAGATCCCGAATTACATTTGAAGCAAAATAATACGTAAGAAACCTTATATCTGAAATTACGGTAAAAATCCAGAACGAAATTAAATTTCGGTTTCAGGATTTACAACATATAAAGTTCATAAAATTGCTAGACATTAGTCAATTTCTATCTTTTGAAATTGACTTCTCGCACGATGCATTTAGTTGTCTGAGAAAAACTTATTCTCATTTAATTGATTTTTAAATTTTAGAAACCGAGCTTACCGTTAATCCCCAATTGCTTCCCCAATGGAAATTGTCACGCTTCGTCACTGATATATATATATATATATATATATATATATATATATATATATATATATATAATAATTTGTGTGTAATATCTTAGCATTAGTTATACAGAACTGATAAGATCCAGTATGATTGAGGTAAAATTGAAAAATGCTATATTTTTAATAAAAGCATATATGTATAATTAAATATTTATATTTTTAGTAGGCTAATTCATCAGATACAGACTCAAGCATAGAAGATATCAAAGAGATGATGTGGACCGAGTCGGACTCATCTTCCAGCTCGTCAGAAGAAGATGTTCCTAAAGTGAAACGAGAGAGGGTTAGTGAAAAGGAATTTGTTAATCATTTTCGACTAAAAAAATCAATTACATACTCATTAATAGGTAATCTATATAGAACATAGATAAACAATAATACTTAAACAATTTTGTTTTAATTTTAACATTTTTCAGACCAATACAAAAATTCAATGAAAAGGCACAATAGAGGTGGTATGCAAGAAATCATTGCAGAAAAAAGATTTGTGGTAACGCTATGGTATTTGTCTAATACCGATACTTTCCGCGAAATATCAAATCTATTTGATACACATTGGCAGTACAAGAAGCTATTGAAAATAAATTTGTTCAAATGAATGGATTATTCCCTTATTCCCTCATGTACTTGGGACTATTGACGGGAGTCATATACAAATCACTAGACCACAAATTAGTTCTGTCGATTATTATAATCGAAATAAGTATTTTAGTATTTTGTTACAAGGTGTCGTTGGACCAGATTGTAAATTTTACGACATCCATGTTGGGGAGCCAGGTAGCATGCATGATGGTCGCTTGTTAAAGAAAACAGAGCTATATAGGAGGTGCAGTGCAAATCAAGCCTCTTTGATTTATGATAGACGTGTCATATTGGTGGATTAAGCTTATCCGTGTCTTACTTGGCTAATTCCGCCATTTAGGGTCCTGGGTAATCTTTCTGATTTTCAGAAGCATTTTAATAAAAGACACTCTGCAACGCGGGTGGTAGTGGAACATGCATTTGGACTTTTAAAAAATAAGTTCAGAAGATTAACAAAATTTGAAAATATTTCTATAGATTTTGTTGTAAATTGTACAATTGCGGCATGCGTACTTCATAATATAGATATTGATAAAGATGATTTTGTCGAGGCAGGTGGAGAAATCGTTGTAACGCCTGATGGCATGATTGAAGAAAGTCTCATCATTGAAGAAAATACCAATCGAAGGCAAGAACTGTTAGAAGAGATGTTTCCTGATACTGATTAATAATAAAACTCAAATATGATATTGTCAAATAAAATTTCATTGGTTAATAATAAATATGAACATAAAACAAATTAATCTTCTAGCAGCTTCGTTCGTCTTTCCGAAGATTTTCTTTTCTCCTGCGAATTTTTTATTTTTTCTTCGTAATACTTCATTTTTATTTTGTGAAGCTTGTCACTATTGCTTTTGCGTTCTTTAGGCTGAGGGGATGGTGTAACAGTCTCTGTATTTAATAGGTCATCATCGTCGCTCTCAGTTTATTGAGATACCCCTTTTGGGTTTTGTGCACGAACAGGCTCAATCCACTCTCTGATCACACCGATGGATCTGGAGTGTGATGAAGTAATCGTTGGGCGAGTGTTAAATAACTCATCCATCAGGTCCAAAAAAACAAATCGCGACGAGCTTCCACCACTGCCCCGATCTTTAGATATTTTATATGTCCTCCATAGCACTCGCCATTTTACTTCGATATTTTCAGTTGTTGTGGCACTCTTCTAAAATGTAATTTATGTATGTATTAAAATATTTAATTGGATTTAATCGAAAATTTTACTTACTAAAACGTCTATAGCCTCTAGATCAGTTAAAACTGATTCCCAAAAACGCTTTTTTTTAACAGTTTTATCAAACTCTTCCTGCCTGTTTCCATAAATATGAATTAAAGCCTTGGTTTCGGTGAATGTCCAATTTCTTTTTGTCTTCTCTGTCATTTTTATTTATTTTATTTAATATATTTTGCTTTTTAATTCTTCGCCGCACCAAAGCTTTGTCAGATTACAACACATATACGATTGCTATGTTTTACTCCATTTTAAGCGTTCCAACCGACCATAGCAAGGACAAAAACCTTTCTACTAGCGGTTTACTAGCAGGTGCTTGCGGTTGGTCGATTGGAAATCAGCTTATGTGTAAAAGTAAAAAACTTGTAAAAAGCAAAGCTTACTTTTATGAGTTTTAAATTTTTTTCGAGAGGAGTACCACTGAAATAATATCAAAAAATTGCAAACTCATAAAAATAAGCTTTGCTTTTTATAAGTTTTCACATTTATACATTATCTTATTTTTTAGAGAATCAGGGCACTATTAGGAAATGCCTTATTTTGTGTAACGAGTAGAATATTTGCGAAACTAGTGAAGCGAGTTACGCAAAATCATACAATTTACAAAAAAAGATGTTTCTTAATGTGTTACATATAACATTTTTTTCTAAATTTGTTATAAATAGTAAATTATTGAGATTTGAGGAAAGAAAGTGTTTGGATGGTTAAATTCCAAATTAATTTTAAAATTTTATGGAAATCAAGTAGGCACAAACTTGTATTAAAATGAATATTACCTTACTACCTAAGAAATATTCCTCATTTCCTAACTAGTTATGACAAATATGCCATTTCACAACCTAACAAAATTGGAAAATAGTTCATTGTATCATTAGTAAAAAAGAAGCTCAGCGTAGCCGAGCAAGTCCAAAGATTGCGAGTCAAACAAAGCCTTAATCCGAATAACACGTACTATTTTTTCTCCACCGAAGAAAATTCATTGCGTACAGTAATTATAAGTATAAATTAGACGCATTTAAAATTACTAAATTGAAAATTTTATCGAAACATTTTGTGTAGCTAAGGAAGCCTTGACTTTTTTTCGTTTGTGCATTTTACCAAGTTAAGACGTGTCTTCAAAATTACTTGAATCAGTGTCATCTTAAAGATGACATCATTATACGTTACATTTTTACACACAATGGAAACGCGAAAATTAATTTAGATAGCTACTTAGCCATTAGGGTTGGTATATATACACGTACAAGTATATTGCACAATTAAATTGCGCAAAAATGAAGAAAATTAATTGCGCAAGTTTTATGTACACACGATCAAGTTTTTTGCGCAATATTATTGAGGATTGTACTGATATAGATGTCGCGTAGGTTTAGTGCTATACTGCTATGTATAAATCAAATTTGACGTTTAGTGGATTATAATGTTTCACATACTAAATCAAACATCAAATTAATTGTATAGCACTAATGTTAGTTAATCATAGATAGCAACCCTTTCGCGGAAAATCGTCAATTTTGTTAGTTTTTTCGTTTGTTTTATAAGAACTTCCATATTTCACTGATTATCTTAATCGACTAATAAGTTGAATGGGTCGAAAAAAGTTAATAGCTCTCATCATGATTGGAGCACTACTTCAAAAAAAAAAAAAAAAATGCAAGAACAGTAGTACCTCCAGAAAGCCGGTTTAATTGGCCTTCTAATAAAATTTGATGAATTAAGTGTTCGGCGTGCAAGCGTTGTAGTTCCACCATTTTTTTTTAATTTGGTAGCATAAGCCTTTGCCATAATCAAATATTCGTCAACTTCTTTATTTAGTTCCTTAATTGCCATTTTAAACATTTCTTCCAAAGTGTCGGTTTGTTTACGACGCTTTGACTTAGGAATCCGAACCCTTTCCTCAATTATTTCTAACGTGTCCAATTCGGTAGCCTAAACATAAATTTTCTTTTTATTTTGTTTTATTTTAGCTGCCTCAAAATGAAACGGAGTGGAAACGGATTGCAGAGGAACATGTTCACGGTACTATATTTATAAAGGTACTCACAGTATTGTATTACGAGTTCATTTATGCTGATATTGGCACAAATGGAAGAATTTCCGATGGAGGTGTTATGAATAATTCCGAATTTTACCATCGGCTTAAACAAAATAAACTACATCTTCCTCATCCTGAATATCTTCAAAATAGCTCTACAACTGCACCCTTTGTTTTTATTGGAGATAACGCGTTGCAGTTAAATAAAAATTTTATCAAACCGTATTCGCATCATAGTTTGGATGGGGAAAAACGGATTTTAAACTACCACCTTTCTCGCGCTAGGAGCATTGTTGAAAATGTTTTAGGCATTTTATCGATAAAACTTAGCTCCAGAAAAAGTCAAAACAATCGTTTTGGGTAGGGTTTACATACACAATTTTTTTATGAAAACCCAAAGATCACAAATTCATCGGACATTCGAGGGATTACAGAGTAATCTAAATCAAATGACGGCGCAATCAGCCGAAATCGTACGTCAAAAGTTTCTTCATTCCTTGGCAACATGACATTAACTATAAATTGATTTGATTGAAATATAAAAATATTAAAAACTCACACTATTGTTTTCTTCATTTTCCAACAACGAAACTTCCTGTTCCTTTACTAAGGTAGATCTGATAGAATCTGGAGTTTCTTGATCTGTTAGGAACGACAGATCACCAAAGAACCATAAAGTAGGTATATAAATATTTTCCTAACCACAACGGAAAGTTTCGAATTGCTGATCTTTTTTAATTCTTTACGGAAATTAGTTCGCAAGGAATTAATTTTTTTAATAACACTTTCCCGATAGTGGCTGTTGCTTCATATTTCTTGAATATTTTCAACAATTTGTCGTATGCTAAACTTTTGCGTTCCTATTTACTGTATGTTGCACTGTTTGTGTTCCATAACTCGGGTAAATTCCGGTATGCCGCAATAAATTCGATAAATTTTTTTTATCGGATGACATTTTTATTTAAAGAACTGAACTTGCGCAATTATATTGAACTAACATATACACACATTTAAGTCATTGTGCAATATACTCAATTTTAATTCAACATTTTGAGAAAATTTTCATCAATTTGTTTATTGCACAAACAGAAGAAATAGCAGAATATATTGCCCAAAAATTACGCCACACAAGTAAATTGCGCAATTTGATTGTTCGTGGATACCGGCCCTTGGACTGGAAAGTTGAAGTTTTGCGGGGCCCTCCAGAAGTCGGGGCCCCATTTATAATACTCAACTTTGCCAGCCTAAATGTTTATTACCAATTTTACAAAATTTACTATTACATCTTTTTCTATTGTGTTTGAAATTGCCAGGAGATGGTTTTTACGAAAGAAAATTTTGGGAAAATCCTTCGGAAAAGTCGGAAAATTCGGAAAATCGAAAAAATATGTTTTTGTACGGGATTTGGCGCGTATCCAAACCAGATGGTCTTTTAGAAGAGAAAAATTGGAAAATCTGAGTGGAAAACTCGGAAACTTCCGGAAAACCCCGAAGAAAACTGAATTTTTTTTTCAATGAAATTTTGAATTTTTTGTATGTTTTGATAACCGATTGGGCTTAATCTTTTTCTATTGTGTTTGAAATTGCCAGGAGATGGTTTACAAAAGAAAATTTTTGGAAAATCCTTTGGAAAAGTCGGAAAATTCGGCAAATCAAAAAATTATGTTTTTGTACGAGATTTGGTGCGCATCCAAACCAGATTGTCTTTTAGAAAAGAAAAATTGGAAAATCGAAGTGGAAAACTCGGAAACTTCCGGAAAAACCCGAAGAAAATTGAATTTTTTTTCAATGAAATTTTGAATTTTTTGTATGTTTTGATGACGGATTAGGCTCAATCTTTTTCTATTGTGTTTGAAATTGCCAGGAGATGGTTTTTACAAAAGAAAATTTTGAGAAAATCCTTCGAAAAATTCGGAAAATCGAAAAAATATGTTTTTGTACGGGATTTGGCGCGTATCCAAACCAGATGGTCTTTTAGAAGAGAAAAATTGGAAAATCTGAGTGGAAAACTCGGAAACTTCCGGAAAACCCCGAAGAAAATTTAATTTTTTTTTTCAATGAAATTATGAATTTTTTGTATGTTTTGATGACCGATTTGGCTTAATCTTTCTGTTGTGTTTGAAATTGCCAGGAGATGATTCTTACAAAAGAAAATTTTTGGAAAATCCTTTGGAAAAGCGGAAAACTCGGAAAATTAAAAAATTATGTTTTTGTACGAGATTTGGCGGGCAACCAAACCAGATTATCTTTTAGAAGAGAAAAATTGGGAAACGAAGTGGAAAACTCGGAAACTCGGATAGATTAGTGTTGAATTCGATGAAAATGGAATGGAATGTCCACTCAACTCAATCATCTATTGAGAATAGAGTTGAGTTGTTTGATTTTTTCTATCATCAAAATCAATTTTCGTGAAGGACAAAAGTATTTGCTCGAAACGAAGTAATTTGGGGCGGGACGAAGTTCGCCGGGTCAGCTAGTATTACATAATATTCATTGTTTTACAATACAAAATTTTATGTTTTTCAATTCGTATTGAAACAATGAAATGCCAAGTATAAAAAGTGTAGGAAACGAGTCTGTGCAATACGAAAGTGAAATTTGCAGAATAAAAGCGAATAAAAAATTATTCGCGACAAAAAACGAAATTGAAATGTTTGGATTTTCACAAATCGTGTGGCAATATTAAGAAATCGTTGTGTAATGAATATTTCCACACGAGTTTAGTAGACGACGCAAAGGCTCCTTTTCTTATATAATTTAAATTCAAAAATCATCATCGAAAGCATAGGGTACTGCACTATCGCAGAAAAAAATATTAAAATTTATAAGCAGTTTGGCGAGCGCATCGAACTCGCAAACATTTTTGTTTTTGAAGTTTGTTGTTATTAGGTCAACGCCTATATCACGCGGGCTACTCAGTTATAAAAATTTGCAATGTAAATTGGAAATATAAGAAAAGCGTTCCGGAGTCATTCAGTGAGTTAGTCAGTAATAAGCATTCTGTGGCAATATCACATAAGGGAATAACTCGAGTTATATCCTTTTACGTATTATTTCAAATTCGAATTCATATCATATCAATTTTTTTGTAATATTCCAGTAACTACAAACAACCGTAATAATCATTTAAAAAAATAAGAATTCAAAAAACTCGATACAATTTTGAACGACTCTTATTTTAAAAACGTTTTCCTGAAAAATACGAATTTTAGAGTTATTCCCTTATTCCATATTGCTACAGAATATTCAAATATTTCATGTTTACATTACTATAGTTGGAACTAACATTAGAAGAAGTAATTCAATAAATTCTAACTAATACACCCTGCGGGCGGCTCCAATAAGTACGTATTAACTAAAATTAGTTTGAGTCAAAATTTTGGTTTTAATTATATGTGGTTAATTGCTCACTGGTCCTAAATTAAATTTACATTTTAAATAAAGGACGATCATTTGAAAAGCTCGGATATTAAAATTTGCTGGTTAGCGATTACCAGCTAACCAGAAAACAAATTGTCATTTGATTCATAAATAATAATCAAAGGATGAGATGGTTTCATACAGTAGTACATTGTTAGCCTCTATTACGTTTTAATTATTATGTATCCTAAGGAGTTATCACAACTGATCGAATTTTTAGTACGGTGGTTTTATTTAAAGTACTATCCAGGGGCAGTCAGAGGGCTAAAAAAAACAGTAGCAATTTCAACCACTTTTATGTTTTATTAAATCGCTCACTTCTAGTGTGATTATCATTAAATCAATAACTGGTGGAAACAGACAACCATCTTTAAGCAATTTTTTAGAGCGTAATTTTCACACACAAAACAGAATTTTGAAAGTGTAATCAAATTTTAGAAATTGGAATACAAATAAATATTTACTGCATTGAAACTTTGCCAATTTATGTAATTTTAGTATTTAAACTTATCAATTATCCGCATTCAAACCACCCGCCACACAACCACCCAAACGTTAACAACAGGACCGGTGCTAGAACTCCTGTATACAGCTAAAAAATTGTAGTGTAAATAATTATGGAAATTCTTTAATTTAGATAATTATTAAGCCAATAATTGAACTTTCGGCGACTCAATTCAAATCCATTTTCAAAATCGTTTTGTGGTTTCAAGATTTGTTAATTTTGTTATGGGAAACATTTTACGTAACAGAAATTTTCAAATACAATTCTATTGTCATTTACTTCAACTATAGACGCATGTCGATTCTGTCGAAATTTATTATGAAACGCAAAACCAGTTGAAAATATCGTTTATACCCTAAATGATCATTTCGGTATATCTATATGATTCCTTATTTTGTTAATTAAAAAATGTACTTTCGTGTGATTAAACCTTCTTAAAAACGTTATATTACGTACGATTTGAAGGGGGAGGGGTTTTGTTATATATTACGATCTGTTACGAAGAAGGAAGAAGAAGTCAAAAAACGCAGAAAAAAGGTTACGTAATATGTGAACAAGAAGTTCGATTCTGCATCAAATACGAAAGGGTGCACAGCCACGATTTCATCATTGAGCTGAAATTCAATTTCTATTCGTGAACAATTACACACAAAAATAACATAATGTTAAATCGAAATTGTGATACAATAACAGCACATAACAGAAACAAATTATAACACGTTTTAATAATCGTTCTGGAATGAATTTCATAACCTTCACAATAATGTGTACGGTATTCGGTAAACCTATATAGGAATGCATTTTGCGCATTATCATTTATTCAACGTCAACCACTCGTAGTGTAAAGTTATAAATAATTTCAACTTGATTTGAAGACTGTGTGTAATTATTATTTATTGTCTATATTGTGTTGTGATATAAGTGAATCTGACGGATAACAATATTTGTAATCAAAATATAACCACAATAACGTGTAAGATGGCTACAATCAAGTTAGATCCCTTAAGTGAAGAAACGATTACTCCGTTGAAAGTTTCGCGCGGACCAAAACCAAGTTCATCAAGTTTAGCGGTAACCAAAGTAACCGAAACAGATGATTTAAAACATAAGAAAGCCGAAAATGTAACTGTATCGGAAGAAATGCGTGCAATAAAAGTCCAAACTGCATTGGAAACGGTGAAATTACATTTGTACAATGCGATTGAGGAGGCGAGCGTGAAATCGGCTGAAATACGTTTAAATGGATTTAAAAAAATTGTCGACATTTTAATTCATCACTATATTCCCGAAGTGGTGGACGATAAAAAATTAGAAATAACGGATTTAATTGAAAAATCATTAAGACGTGTCAAGGGTTTGGATCATGCGGTTGCCGCAAAAATTGCTGTTTTACTAGTGATACAATTAGGATATCATTATAAAAAAGTTCAATTAATGAACCAATATATTGTGAAAGGTGTGTCCGATGAATCGAATAAAATTAGCGCTCGAGCGGATTGTTGCAGCATCTTAGGTGTTATGCATTTCTTACGAAATGAAATTTTTGAAGACATTGAAAAAATGATGAGAATTTTTAAAAATATATTTGATTGTGGCAATGAGGTAGTGTCCGAAAATGAATCAGTTTTGCATAGTGCTGCAATATTCTCATGGGCATTACTTTTTACAAAGGTATCATCCGAATACTCCAATTTGAGCACTTTACCAATGTAAGTAATTTTAAATCGTGCATAAAATTTTTATTTATATGCTAAACCGTTTTATTTCATTTTTGTTTTAGATTAACAAACTACTTAATAAATTTACTAGATTCGCCACATTTGAAACTACGAGTGGCAGCCGGTGAAACGATATGTCTCATACTGGAATACAGTCGAGCGACAGACAATACTAGTTTAAGTGAAATTATCGAAGGGCTTGTTGACGTGACAAAACTCATATCGCATGATAAACAAAAACTCCGGTACAAGGATGACCTAAAAATGCAACGAGCCACTTTCCGTGATATAAGCCGTTATATCGCAGAAAATATTCAACCCGATATTAAGATAGTGTTTGGTAATGAGTCTATCCAAATTAAAACATGGGCTTTACATCATCAGTATGTCGCACTATGCTCGGTCATAGGACCAGGAATGGTAACTCATTTAACTCAAAATGAATTTATTCGAAAAGTTCTTAATGTGGATGAAATTGGTGTGCCACTTTCTGGAAAACTGTACAAGCAAATAATGCATCGTCATAGTGGTAGGATGATAGCAATAGAGCGGCGAGATGAACGGCGGTATAAATATGATTTTTTGGGATGACCCTATTAAATAAAACAAAGATTGAATAAAATGTGATTTAATATGTATTAAAATGAAAAATTGTTGTTGATTAGATTTTAGTTAATGTTTGTGATATTTTTTTAAAGTCGCAAAATAGAATTTGCATTTCTTATAAGTTTCCGAGGCATCGGGGTTTTATTTGGATCGTAATTGTTGGAAGCTCACTAATACTGTTCAAACTGAAGGTCAATCATGGATAACGTAAGTATCTTTGGTATTTTCGGTAGAAGCTTCATTTGTTAATTTGTCTGAATGTTGTTTTGCTGGTGAGTCGTTTCCTCCCAGAAGTTTAATTTAACTTGAAACACAGAACAAAAATCGATTCGGTGTTACACACAACAACATGAGAAAGGCATCAACAAAAACGCACGGTAATGCTGCTTTTTGGGCCCATTTGACCGAGTAGCCCAAGAAGCAGATATTTAGAATTGAGCATCAAAACCTTTATGCATAATTTAATAATTTCCATTTTAATGTGGGTTTCTCGCATACTCTGTCAATCGAATTTTTTTCGAAGATGAGAGACATTCAAAATTTATTTCTTACCCAAAATTTATAACACCAAATTAATGACCAGATACTATTTAAAGCTCGTTAAAAACCCAAAAATTATCAATTCTTACTTTATTAATTTTTCCTGGCTAAATAGTAATCCCACTCAACAACAAGTTATCACGAATAGAATCATTTTTAAAATTAAAATACTGCTAAATTTAGCCGATAGTGAAAAGTCGATAATGCAGAACCATGTTCATACCAGCCGGAAGTAAACACATCGGTAATGCAGTCGGTGCTATCTCAGTCACATAAATTATAATAACCTATAAGGGTCATAACTATACTTTTCCATAGTAAACTTGCGTCAATGATATAGGCAGATTTATCGATAATGCAGTATTATTTGATAAGTGAAAACTGAGTACGGGATTACTTCTAAAGGTATCAGCTTTAACAATTTTTTATTTTTGGTACATAAATAAAAAATAAAATTAATTTTTTTTATAATTCATGTCTAGTTGTCAGTTTTACTCGTGTTTTTTGCTTTTGTTTACATTTTTGTTTCGATAATAAAAACAAAAAAATTAAAAAAAAAACTAGTAGTGCCATCTTTAGATTTAATCCATCTATCGCCGTTTTTTGACAGCAATGTCCTTTATAGGTATTATAATTTACTTGATCCCAGCCTAAAGTAAAAAAAAAATCTACACTGTTAAAGTTAGCTGAAAGTTTCCAGCCGTAAGAAAAAGGTCGATAATGCAGATTACGTTATTAACATTCCAGCCGGAAATAAAAAATGTTGTGGTTATCAGCCGAAAGTAAACAGGTAACCAAATTTTCTAAGGATTTTTCAAAAATCGAATTTTCCGAGCTTTCTCACGGGAAACTTGTACTGAATTTTTTTCCTGCAATAGTTATTGACAAATTCATCAATAAAATACATTTCTAGACATAAAACTCTATAGGCTCATTTCATACAAATTTTCTAAAGATTTTTGAAATTTTCCGAGATTTTTCACGGGAAAATTGTATTAAATTGTTTTCCTGCAATAGCTATTGACAAGTCACATCAATGTAATCTATCTCCAGACATAACACTCCAGAAGCTGATTTTATTCCAATTAAAATATTTTTTTACGTTTCGCGAGTTTTTCACAATTTTCCATGAGAAACTGGAGCCAGCCTTTGCCATATAAGAATATTAATAAAGGTCTTCAATGCTATTCATGCATCGTTAGTAATTTTTAGGCTAAACACTACCGATTAATATCGATTTATTTTTTTATTTTCGGCTGGGATGACACAATCTGCATTACCGATGTATTTTTTCTTGCGGCTAGGATACCACAATTTGCATTGCCGTTTTTTACTTTCGGCTGGAGTAATTCGATCTACATTGTCGACTTTTCACTTTCGGCTGGCAACTTTCGGCTAACTTTAAGTATGAAAATCGGTTATGCAGATTGTGTAAATCAGCCGAAAATAAAAAAGAAAGTCGTTATCAATCGATAGTATTTAGCCGAGAAATTATTATGGATGCATGGATAGCATTACAGACCTTTGTCAATATTGTAATGTGGCAAAATCTGGCACTAGCCTCTAGAGACCTTATTAAAGTTAGCCGACATTTTTCAGCCGACAAAAAAAATCGATAATGCAGATTACACAATTAAAATACCAGCCAACAAAAAAACTTTAAACCATCAACTGAAATTTATCAGCCGATAAATTGCATGGGCGATGGTTATGGGATTCCTAAATTCGATAAAGTTTTGGAATGTGGCCAATTAAGGTGGAACTTCGCTGTTTCTTGACCGATTTTGATAAAATTTGATATGGGCGGTGGAAATGTGATTCTTAAAAGTTTTTTGGATAAAGTTCTGGAATGTGGCCAATTATAAGGAAAAAGTAAGTTTTTCAATTAGGTCTGATCTCTATCTTTATCATTGCAACGTCTCAGCTGGATGTGATGGGGACCTCATAGCCAAAATGGCCCATACAACCACTTCAAATATTTATTCATTTTTTCATACAAAAAATCTCAATAATCATATGGAATCGGAATGTCGGCATAAAATTATATTCTACGTACTGATTGAGATTCGGTGAATCTATTATACACAATCACACATTCTGAGAATAACGGCATGGCATGGCAACGGACAATTATAATTTCGTATTGTTTAATTACTTGAAAGGAGTCGGAAGATCAATGTAAAATTATCATTCTTCAAGATCTGATGTAGGTGACGAATCAATTACGCAATTCACGGGTGGCAAATGACATCGATCGTACGACATCGATCAATATTTTTTTATTGTTCAATGAATTGTGTGGAATTGGAATTCCGACGTAAGAAAATTGTCTTTCCTTATTTGATCAATTTTGTGGTTGTATGCTGGTGACGAATCCTTCGGTTAACGGTTCGTTAACGGACAAAAATTACTTTTTGTTGCCCAATCAATCATTTGGAATCAGAATGTCGCCATAAAATTATATTCTACGTACTGAACTTAGGCGATTCGGTAAATCTCATTCTAACAATAACAGCATGACAACGGACAAATATGATTTCGTTTTGTTCAATTACCTGTACGGAAATGGAACATCGATCTACAATTTTTAGGAATTATTTATTTTCCTAATCGAAAATAAAATTTTTGAAAAAAATAAGTTTTTGTCCCCGGTGAGAATTGAACTTGAGACCATGACTTATGAAACTCACTATATATTTTATTTTTGAACATTTATTTATTTAAAAATTTATTTGATTAATTTAATACACAGCGCAACACAAATCACGGTTCACCATCTCGTCGAAGCACACACCAAAATGTTCTTGAAGATGTTATCTCGGCGGTGGTCAGCAACCAAATGATCGATTAATGTTATTTTATTGTTCAATGAATTGTGGAATTGGAATATCGGTATACAATTTTCGTGGATTACACCCCCTTATCCCCTTCAGAGCATCCCCAAAGTGGATCTCAAATTGTCTAGTATTAATGTCCATCGAATAGGCATAGTGAGTTCAATGGTCAAACCCCAAAATCTAGAAAGGCAGATCTTTGAATTAATTATCAAACATGTCAAGCTGATGGTCATAAGTTTTTTATCGGCTGATATTTTAATTGTGTAATTTGCATTATCGATTTTTTTTTTGGTCGGCTGGAAATTATCGGCTAACTCCCCATCACATCCAGCTAAGACTTGAAAATAAATTCAATTAATTGAAAATCATACTTAGAATGATGACCAACCCCCAAAATTTTGAGCTACATGAGATTTTTTTTTGAAAAAATGAATAAATATTTGAAGTGGTTGTCTGGGCCATTTTGGCTATCAGGTCCCCATCACGTCCAGCTGAGACGTTGCAATGATAAAAATAGGGATCAGGTCTAATTGAAAATCATACTTAGAATGATGACCAACCCCCAAAATCTTGAGTGACATGAAATTTGTTGTTTGAAAAAATGAATAAATATTTGAAGTGGTTGTATAGGCCATTTTGGCTATGAGGTACCCATCACATCCAGCTGAGACGTTGCAATCATACTTTCACCTTAATTGGCTACATTCCAGAACTTTATCCAAAAAACCCTTAAGAATCCCATTTCCACCGCCCATATCAAATTTTATCAAAATCGGTCAAGAAACAGCGAAGTTCCACCTTAATTGGCCACATTCCAGAACTTTATCCAAATATCGTTTTAGAATCCCATTACCATCGTCCATGCAAATTATCGGCTGATAAATTTCAGTTGATGCTTAAAAGTTTTTTTGGCTGGTATTTTAGTTGTGTAATCTGCATTATCGATTTTTTTTGTCGGATGGAAATTGTCGGTTAACTTTAATAGTATCCTGAGTGTTATGTCTTGAGAGGGATTACAATTATCAGTTTTCGAGTAATACACTCATTTCGCAAAAAAAGTGAAAAGTTAAAATATTTTTAAAATGTCTAAATTATGTGATATAATAGGTAGGTATGTTTCAAAACTATCACAAACGAATACTTTTTAGGTAAATGTGATAATTGTGATAAAGGTTTCCACATTAGATGTGCTGAAATTTCTGATGAAATGCTGATGAAAATCTAAAAATTGGTTCTGCTACCTGGCTCTGTCCAAATTGCCTTAAGGTATCGAACAATTCTTTAGTTGTTGATGATGATGTTATCGGAATTAAAAATATAAGTGCTAGCCGTCAAAGTTGGGATGATCTTGATATAATGTTAAAAGGAATTTAAAATTAGCAATCTGACCTTAAAATATCGTTCAATTTTTTGTGCCAATCTGTGGATGAAATGAGAGTTCCTATCGCCAGTCTAACAATAAATATTCAAATATGCCATACTAAATTAGCTGTGCTGGAGAAGAAATACGAGACTCAATATCATAAAACCAACTTTTTGGAAGCCCAGTTGGACCAACCCAATCAGAGGAAAATAACTTTTGTTTTATTTTATAACGTGTTTTATTACAGAAAATCGCAAAAATTTAAATCATATGTTTTACGGGAAATTATAGAAGAAAATACTAAATTTCAAAGAAAAGGGCCTTATGGTTAGAATAGTACCGTAATTTGAGCGGGATGTTTCTTTTCCGGAAACCATCGACAAGCCATTTGATTTGGCGTTGCATTATTTAACTCTATAAATAATATCAAGCTGATTTGCTTGTTGAGATTGGCACTATAATTATTTAAATTGGCATAATACTGAAATTACATTCAAATGGAACCGATGGCATACCGATGCTTTCGGGAAAAGAAACATATCCCGGTCATCCCAAGGCCTAATCTCTTTCATTTGTATGTAATTTCGGTACTATGCTAATTTAAATAATTATAACACCAATCTCAACATGCAAATCATCTTGATATTATTTATGGGGTTAGGCCCTTTCCGATATATTTATTTAGGATGTTTTCGAAACGAATACTTATTTGTTTAACCTAACTTATTTAAATAAGTATGCTGGCGAAGTGACTTATTTTCTACCTTTTTCTTACAAAAAAATCTAAATTGTTTGTGAATTTGTGAATGAAAATTTACTTTTGGAAAAGTACACAAATGTATTCCTTCAGATTTTTCATATTTCATTCAAATATAATTTAGGTCATCAAAATTCAATAGACACATTATTATCACTAAATATACCTAAGTGAAAGCGAATTGGTTTATTATATTGCGAATAGCAATATGTTTTATTCAAAAAATTAGACAACAAACAACTTTTTGTTACCGCTGTCAAAATACGTAGATACGTGTAATCAATTCGAATCAATACTTATTACACACTTATTTAAGATGGTGTCAAAAATGTCAATAAGTATCAAATAAGTATCGGTTTCGAAAACAAATCATTCTGTTTTCATTTCGAAAACAAATCATTCTGTTTCACATTGTTTTGTGTAAGAAAGGGATAGAAATATACTTATTTTAAGTTACCACGCACGCCAACATACCTACTTATTTAGTATGTCTAAATAAATAAGAATAACTTGCGGAAAGGGCCTTTGATAATGCAATGCCAAATCGAATGGCTTATTGATGGTTTCCGGAAAAGGAACATCCCGGTCATCCCAGGGCCAAATCTCTTCCATTTGTATGAAATTTCAGTATTATTAATTTAAATAATTATAGCGCCAATCTCAACATGCAAATCATCTTGATATTATTTATCACGGTACTATTCAAACCTTAAGGCCGTTTTCTTTAAAATTTAGTATTTTAGTTGTAATTTTAGTATTGTAAGATGATTTTTTTTTCGTTTTTTTTCTGGGATGAAAGTAAGGGCTAGCTTCACATACATGTGCAAGACGAACTCGGTTTTTTTTCCAGTCCCATCAGGCACACATGAATATTCATTTTTACAACAGATATTTAGGCTGGTCTGATGGATCAACCCATGCTTTTCTGCGTACTGATTTTGTGTAAAATATTCTTTCTTTGGTACTGAGAAAGCAAATTCATGTAGAGGACAATTCTTTGGTGTTTGTTTTATTCGGTCAGTTTATGAGGACCTTATTTTCATTCTTTCTGTATCTTTCCCATTGAATGCAATCGAAGTGATATTGGTTGGTGAGTATTTTCTTACTGTACAGCAAGTTCTTTTTGAGTTTGGCACGAACTTTCAGCCAGTAAAAATGTAAGTTCTTCGTCTTCAAATTTATTTACTGCATCTGGACGTGGTACTGAATAACTCGCAGAATATTCAACCAAAGTCGAATAATTCAACACCATAAATTAAGCAGCATTTTTTTTATTTGAAACAGAATAGAATGCAAAGTCGTAAATATTGCTTATCGACATCCATCTCTTGAATGACAGCTTGTAAATGTCTGAAACTTTTGTCATAAAACCAGCGAGTAATGACTAATCTACATATATCTAAAATGGTGTGCGATTTGTTGGGCGTTGAAGTATGTTTTTAATGCAACCAACTTCAGAGCCGAGTTTCTACTTGCACATTATTTGACATCGTTTTAGATTGTTTCAATAGTAAATCATATCAAACGTGAAAGTAAATTAATTTATGTCATGATTATTATTATTTTCAGGTAGCTAAATGTAATTAGAGTTTAAAAAAAAAATAAAAACTGCATTTTTTTGTTTGATTTGTAATTATTTGTTTAATCAATGTTTCCTTAACCGAGTGCTGTATACGGACAATTTTTTGATACAGTGTACGTAATATTTCAGAGACTGACAAGGATCAAAATAGAAATGTGGCTACTTTACATAATTTAATTTATGCTGTGTTGTTTCTTTGTTTTAAAACTGAAAATAGGTACAAAATAACTATACAGCCCTATAATAGCCTGATTTCAGACTCAAACAAGCAAATTCGGAAACTTTCACATTGCGTCGCCCAATTCCAGTTTTAAATTTGTATTTGTTATGTGTTATAATTGATGAATTCAATAATTTTGTCCCTTGGCCCAGAATGCTCATTGCGGGAATGTTGTTTCAAAAAAAATATTTGATTTGATCGGTTCTTCAAAAATGGAAAGCTAACGGAAACGTATCGCTGGTAACTATGCAAAATTGTATCTACAAAATTCCTTAAAATCGCTTTATTTATTTATCGCTAATAGATGGAGAGCTGTTAGACAATTTTGAGTAGGTATTTGAGGCAGCATGAAAATTTGTGTGACGCTTCTTTAGCAATGTCTAAACACAAAATCAAAGACCTGGCTGAAGGGTAGCGGGGCATTGTCAACCTATGATTTTTTTAAGTTGCGAAATTTTTTTTGCAAAAACTGTATTTGAGGCATTCTGAAATTTTAATACCTTTAAGTTTAATATAATATAAAAAAGCCAGATCATTTAGTCGGGTCTAAAATGTTGCCAGGCGGCTTCAAACTTGAATTTTGTAGACTTCTATAAAATATATTTGAGGCAAGTTAAGACTTAGACAGATATACCTAAAAATACATAACTTCAAAAGGACAGGTCATTTTGGTGGGACTTTCTACCTTCCAGGTGATCGGAAATGTACTGAAGAAGAGCTGTTGACATAATTCTACTTTGCACTTTTCTGTTTTGCTTATTCTACATATTACATCTAGTTATTATCAACACTACTTCTAAAAATGTTGTTCTCGAAACACTGATAAAAGTTAAAAAATCGCTGAAGAAGTACTGCAGTCTCATATTGAAGTTACTTACGATTAAGCTATTGCTAAAATTGCGATGCAAATCCAAGCTAGTGAGCAGCCCTTATTTGATAACATATTTATTCATTTTGGATCTTTACATATTATCCTTGCATATTTCAAAGCTGTGGACCAATGAATATTGCTGTTGAAAGTGAAAAATAGCAAATGGATCAGTTGATTCATTCCTTGTAAAGATGTAAACGATTTCACCCACTGATGGCAGTTGGATTAGAAATTTTGCATTAATTTTTCTTGAAAAATGAAAAAATAACGATTATAGAAAATTTACGTACAGAGCTGATGGAGTTTAATGATCAAAAATTATCTTATGGTGCTTTATTACAAAATAGTGATGCCTCAAGCCTCATATCGTCACATCTTCAACATAAAGAAGCCCGTTTGAATGGATATAAATTATCCAATTATTTCCGTATATAAATCTCGTCAATTATTGTTAGAATTTAAGCCGCAGTATACGGTCAGACGATATTGATCTATTTAAATTTATTTAACCAAAAATGGGCAATCTTTTCTTTGTATTTAATCAGCCAAATTATTCACGTTGGTTGGTTAAATATCACGATATTTTAATTAAACTAGAACAAACTCATCCACGATTACAAGAATCCATGGAAAGAAGTTATTTTGGAATCCAAAGAGCGGACAAGTCATTCTGTAGACAGCCAATTGATCTGACTCTAGAACAGACAATCAACGCCGATGCTGAAAGAAGATTAACCGGTGCAGTACATTTTATTAACTCCATTTCTGCTCGACAGCGCTGTTGTAAGAGCCACGAGATTCGATCAACTGTTGTATCATATACATATGAGGCTACTTGTCTACGGAAACGGCAGCATGTTACAGCTGATTTGGAAAAATATAATTTAAACAAAGACACTAAACAAATTCAATTATTTGTCAATGCATTTGCCAAATTTATGAATCCATTCGATACTAGCATCGACCAGCGATGACTTTTCAATATTTCGAGTGGAAAAGCAGATTTAAATGCAGAACAAGATTTTTTGATAAATATAGAAGCAGTAGTTGCAAAATTACGTGAAATGTTTATTTCTGAATGTAACGAATCTACTGATAGGTTCGAAAAATCTATTTCAAAGGTAAAAATTATGAATTTTTCTGCTTATATATTGAAAAAAACAACGAGCGAGTTCACCCTCAACTCTCAAAATATTTATGTGAAAACTGTTTTGTATAAATATCTATTAAATGTAAATCATTTCTAACCATTTCGAGAAGGCTTCGAAACCTCTCCATAAAGACGTATGTGTTCGCTCCGTATTTAAACTAAGTTACATTTTTGGTTGAAAAAGTTATTCTACTATTTTGAATTTGGAGGACGAACCTGCCATGTACGCTTTAAAATATACCATTACTCATACACAGCAATCTTGCTCAAGATTCCACAGTAATAAATGGTCATGACAAACTATTGTTGGTCGTAAAATCATTGCAATTGGAAAGACAGTAGCGCGAAACCCCCATAACCAAACTCACGAACAGCATGAGCAATACTAAAGCATACCGAACCGATTAAACAATTTTAAAATTATCATTTTATTATGTATCAATGTATATGTACAATTTTCACAGCTAGCTATTTCCATTTAATTTTTTAAAGCATAATTTGGCCCTTGTGCTCGTATGTAATTTCCATTTTCAAAAATACTTGCTGCTGCGGACATATGTACATAATATGTATATAGCAGATATTTTCACAACAAAATTAATTAAAGTAGGCGATTTTTTTTTTGTATTCGGCTCACGATGTTTTTGAAATGCCGGATGATGTTGTATATTTCATATGTATGCGTAGATTTTGAATTGATTTTACGTTTTATTTATTTTTTGTTCTTGTCGATATACACACATACCTGCAATAATTTTTGTTCGGCATTTTTATTTCCGTAACCCGAGCTCTATACAATTTTTTACTTACTCCTGCCGCTAAAGATGTTTTCACATCAAAAAAAACTGTTGAAACAGGTAATAAGGTTCAAGAAAGTAGTGTTGATGATAACTAGATGTAATAGAAAATTGCAAAGTAGAATTACGACAAAAGCTCTTAAGAAGTCAATACATTCCCGACCACCTGGCAGGTATAGAGCCCCACCAAAATGACCTGTCTTTTTGAGTTATGTTTTTTTAGGTATATATATTTATCTGTCTAAGTCTTAGCTTGCCTCAAATATATTTTTTAGAAGTCTACAAAATTCAACTTTGAAGCCGCCTGACAACATTTTAGACCCGACTAAATGATCTGGCTTTTTTTATTTTATATTTTATTAAATACTAAACTAAAAGGTATTAAAATTTCAGAATGCCTCAAATACAGATTTTGCAAACAAAATTTCGCAACTTAAAAAAATCATAGGTTGACAATGCCCCGCTACCCTTCAGCCAGGTCTTTGATTTTGTGTTTAGACATTGCTAAAGAAGCGTCACACAAATTTTCATGCTGCCTAAAATACCTACTCAAAATTGTCTAACAGCTCTTAGACTATAAGAAAATTAGTGATTGATGGTCTTTTTAATTAAATTAGTGAGAACAAAACGTTCAAAATTGAAAAATGTTTAATTTTGTTAGCTCCGTTTTTACGAATTAATAGAATTTATAGGATTTGCAAAATTTATTGGATTTATAGAAATCAAAGAATTTATTGAATTTATAGAAATTATAGAATTTTAAAATATGTCAAATTTCAGTCTGTTCTCGTACAATTTATAGAACTGACAGACTTAACAATTTATATACAACCCTTTGAATCGATAAAATTTAAAAAATTAATAAAATTTATAGAATTTGTGAAGTTTATTTAATTTATTGAATTTGATGAACATACATTAGGATTTATAATGTTTACAGACTTTAAACGAGATTTCAACTTATAAAATTTATAGAATTTATTGGACTTATAAGATTTATAGAATTTATCGAATTTACAAAATTTATAAAAACTAACGAATTTATGAAATTTGTAGAATTTAAAGAACTTACTGAATTTTAAAACTTTGTTCATTAAATTTATAAATGCTTAATTATTCATAGAAATTATTAAAATATATAGAAATTATTGGATTTATAGAATGCAAATTTTTGAATTTATAAAATTTGTAGAATTCAAAGAATTTAGAAAATTTATAGAATAGAAATAATTTATTTTTTTGGAATAAGTAAAATTTGGGTTAGTTAAATTTATAGAACTGGTAGACTTAAAACAATCTAACAATACGTATGTGAAGTTTGTCCTAAATCTGTCCTAAAAAGCAACAACAACAAATTGTGCGTAGTTGAGTTAGTGTAAAATACGAAAATCACGTTATAACGAATTTTTCTCTAATAAATAGAAAATATATAATAATGAAGGTTAAATAACATAAAAACATTGGTAAAATATCTAACTATTTGCAAATAAAAATCTTAGAAAAAGTAGGGGGCCAGGGTGTTTAGGACAACAAAGTTTGATGACATCTCATATAACATAACGAATGTTAGTAAAAGTCATTTTCCGAATTTGTATATAGGTCGTTTTAATGCGTGCTTGCTAGGATTTTCTCAAGAAAATTCGGAAAATGACTTTTACTAACATTCGTTATGTAATATGAGATGTCATCAAACTTTGTTGTCCTAAGCACCCGTATCCCCTACTTTAAATAGATATTTTCCCAATGTTTTATGTTTTAACTTTTACGTTATAAAAATTAAAATTTTAATTTAATTAAATTTTAACCTACATATTTCTTAAAAAATAAAAATAAAATTAATAAAATTCGTTATAATGGGACTTTCGCTTTTTACACTAACCCAACTACGCACAATTTGTTGTTGTTGCTTTTTAGGACTAATTTAGGACAAACTTCACCTACGTTAAAATTTACAGAATTTAAAGGATTGATAGAATTTACAGAATTTTTAGAATTTAAGAAACTTATTAGACTTTTAGACTTTATGGAATTTACTGAATTTATAGGATCGATATAATTTATCTAAAGCATTTAAAGAATTTTTAAATTTAATGAATTTATTTAATTACCACAAATTCTATAAACTTTATAAATCCGATAAATTTTTTTAAATCTAGAAATTGTGTACTAAGCCCATTCTAAAAATTGTGTATATCCTAATCGTAACTGCGATTTAGTATCTTTCATAGATACATGAGTATTGAGCATTAATTATAAAAATATTTAATATTTTAAACGAAATAAAAGAAGTTTGTTGTTTTTTGTAAAATTTTAATTTTTAATTGTTAATCAGAGATTATATAAAAAAAAATCAATTCCGAAATTAATTCCGGAATTTCGGAATCAGGAACATTCAATTTCGAAAATACCGGAATTATACTTTGGCCATTACAAATGTAATACTTAGGTGGTTCTGAACTTTAGTGTAATAGTTGGAATAGCTTTAAGAATTTTATTTCAGTTTTATTTAAATTTTTATTTATGCTGTTTAGTTTTTCAGTTTTGAGTTTTGACTTTTATTTCAATTATTTTTCATGTCAAATTGGATTCAAATGAGTTCTGATATATTGAATTCTTTAACAGAAATCTGGATTTTTTAACAGAAATCTGGATACATGATTATGAATTTGATAATTATTCAATTACTGGATATAATAAGTTTGCTAATTGCAACAATAATTTTCATTCAGGTGGTGTAGCTGTGTATATTGATGTGAATTTAAATGTTAAAGTGAATAGTAATTTCAATTTAAGGTCAGCTGATTATTAAGTTGATCTATCTTTTAGAAATTTAAAAGTAACGATTATATGTCTTTACAGGCTACAATCATACGACATTGAGTTGTTTCTGGAAGAATTCAGTTCATTCCTTTTAAAAATAAAATGTAATAATTTGTCAGTCTTGGGTGATTTTAATATTAACCTTCTTAATCATGTTTGTTACAGATTCTCTAATGTTGCGATAAATTCTGAAGTTGGAGACTTATGCCTCACCGATCGATTTTTGTCAACTTGATGTTTAAAGAAAACTTTGTTCTCGAATCAGGAGGTACAGAGTTGATCATCAATTTCGAACTAATTTTGAACTTTTAAACGATATGTTATCAGTAGAGTCCTAGACCGTTGTATTAACTACAGTTGGATTTCAGAAGCTTTTAATTTGTTTGTTGCTACACTCACACACTACATATCCCAAATGCAAATTTTTGATTATTTCATAGATTGAAACCTTGGAAGAACAATTCGTTGATCACTAAGGTTATCAAGAAGAATAGAATCAGTATAAAATTTAAAAAACATCCCAATAATTTAGATTTGAAAAATCATTTTCGCCAGTATGCCAAAAATCTGAAACAGGTTATAAAAGAAGCTATATATATTATTTAAATAAATTCCACAAAGCAGGTAATAATAGTAAGCAGTTAATAACTCCGTTATACTCGATATGAGCCCCAACTTAAATTTTTTCTTTCGTCCAATTTCTTTCATGGAATTATTTTTCATTATCAATCCCTTGAGGATAAAAACTCAGATTACGAAACAGATTTGTTTGTGTTTAGTAGTGCAACTATTAAAGGAATTAGCTTCATTATTGTTGATATATTAAGTGCATTGCTTAACCGTAGTATAACCGGAGAGACATTCCCGGAATCTCTGAAAGTTTTTGTTAGCATAGCTATCGCAGGAAAAAATTCAATTCACGTTTCCCATGGGAAATCTGGGAAAAGTTAATAAAGTTTTCAGCCGATAGTAAAAAATAAATGTATAAAATCAAGCTTTAGAGTATTATGTCTGGAGAAGGGTTACATTGGTGTAACTTGTCAATAGCTGTTGCAGGAAAACATATCTCTGTATTGACAAAGATCTTTAATGCTATCCATGCATCTATAGTAATTTTTCGGCTAAACACTCTCGATTGATAACGGCTTTAATTTATATATTCGGCTGGGATAATACAATCTATGTTACCGATTTCTTAACTTTCGGCTGGGATAACTCAAACTGCATTACCGATTTATTTGCTTCAGCATGGCATTAACTCGGTTCTGCATTATCGACCTTTATAAAGTAACATTTACAGCAACAAGTGTTTTGTGACGTTTATACAATAAATTTTGAGAAACTTATAAGCAAAAGTTCAATTAATCAGAATTTAGCATTAGGTATACCACCCACAAACAAGTATAATCATGTGACTCACTACATAAAAAGCTGTTAAAATACCATGTTTAAAATTAATAAATTATAATCCATAAGTGTTATTGGTAAAATGGTCACCGCAAATATGTTCATCACCTCCCATATGCACACATTCATTTGTATATACAACCATTTTTCAAAATGTATAAATTGTCACCATTTAACCGCACTAATAATAAAAATTTACATAAAAATACCGCACACAGTATGTATACATACACTTTCGCATTGAATCATTTTTTTTTGTAAAGCATGTGATTTTCAATTTAATTCAAATCATGCAATCAAGCAATTTGATCAAAAGCGAACTGAATGAAATCGAATAAAAAATGATAAAATATTATCCTAAGAATATAAAAAAGTAAAACGACTTAAGTCGATTTGGATTAATAAATTCCATTTTTATTATTCAAGCCTTTATTCATTATTATGTGTGTAACTTCATTCACCACCACCATCACCACCAGTCCATAGTACCGCGCGACTTTAACGACGACCACCCAAATAATATTTAAATAAATTTTTTTCTTTTTTTTTTTGTTTTAAAAATATCTTTTGATTTCTTGGATGAAAAATAAAAATAAAAATTCAAATCGACAATAAAACTAATAATTAATATATAATATATTTAACAAATCTCGTTTGTTGGTCGTTTTTATAAACTGGATGCGTGTGCTTTTATTTTTTGTTCTTATACATATCGATACAGTCTGAAAGAAGGTTTGTGTGTTTTAATTGAAATCGAAATCAAAAAATTTACAATTTGAATGGATGTATTTAAGAAACTTGATTTCTTGGTTGGCGCGTTTTCTTTTCGTTCGCGTCAAGTTTCAAAAACAATCATCATCGCATCATTATAATGAGTTTTATGTACATGACCTATCTTCAGAGATGTTTAATATATTTGATTATTTTTTAATGTAATCCGTGTGTGGATCATCTGCCTGAAACCTGCAGTCATTATATGGCGATTATAAATACTGCGTTCGATACCTTTATAGAAAGGCCTACAGGTAACTTGTACCATATGCCCCGTTATTACCTCAAGGAATATTGTTGCACCAGGGCGAGATAATACCAAAACATCCAATTACTTCTCATTTCAGCTAATGAATAGGACTATACTTTTTAAAATATTTTTGTGTTACATAAAAAGTTTCATGCCATCAAATGGACAAAGTTAAATAATAAAAAATTAATATGCGTAGTAACGTTTATCTAAAATCAAAACAATAAAGTAAAAAATATGCTTATGAGAAGACTTTGTAAAGTTGAAGTGGAGGGACAAAACAAAATGAAGTGGAGGGTTAAAACGAAAATAAATAAAAATTTGCCTCGGGTGTCGAAAAATCAACAATACTTAAAGAAAAAGTTTTTACTTAACATGAATTCCGTTAATTTTCCCTACCCTGGCAGGCGCTCCATCGGTACATACTCCGGATAACTTTTCAAAAAATACAAAATTATGAAATGTTGGATTCGGCTGCATTAAATCTATCTGTTCCTTTGGTAGTGCAATGCAATGGTTCGCAACTTAGCAGTTCTTCGTATGTAGTAAGTTTTTCAGTAATAATACGCACAAAAATTAGCAGTTGGCTTATGTCAGATACATCTGTGGACTCTCATCAATTGCTGTATAAAAATTCTATTTATCATTTGATTATACAAAACGATATATGCAAACATATACGCACGGAAAAAAATAAACTGGTCCTCAGCTAAGAAAACGGACTTTTATTTCAAGAAAATGTACTTGATTTAAAAGCTAATTTTCTTATTTCTATCGAATTTTTCTTCATGTAAGAATTGTGTTTCTTGAAATGAAGAAAACCTCGATAGAAATAAGAAAATTAGCTTTTAAATCAAGAAAAAGTACATTTTATTGAATTAAAAGTCCGTTTTCTTAGCTGAGAACCAGTTTATATTTTTCCGTGTGGGATTTTGTATTTTCTTATTTATTTGACAATAAATTGTTTACCGTTAGAAAGATTATACTGTAATTTATCTATATCATCACTTTATTTTTTGAAAAAGCGACTATGCCACTTTCACAATAAATGGTTCATTCTTTATCTTACTCAAAAATCAAATACGGTATTGCTTGTTGGGGAGGAACGTATACTTATATAATTTAAAACCTTTAATACCTAGTAGCCCAAAAATATATTCTCCGAAACATTTTCTTCAAGAACAGGCATTTCCCATTTTTTACGTTGTGTAAGTTTTTTAAGATATTGGTTAGGCTATTTATAGAATGTATATAGAGCGGTGATCGCAAATACATGGCACGCGTGCGAAACTTGGCAAGTTTAAAATTTTTTCCGGCACTTCAAAAAATTTTTGAAACTTAAAAAATCGTCATTTTTTTCAGATATTCTTACGAAAAATGGAAAAGACGTTTTTAGAATTTTGATACAGCCCAAATACATATTGAAATGAATGCTGGGAAATGGGAACCTATGAAAGTAATTTAGTTTCTTAGCATTTTGAGCTATATTGGATGTTTAGTTTATTGTTGGCTGTCGAAAAGGTTAAACAGTTTTGGTGTGCTCAGTCTCATAACGGTGTCATTTTTGGCCAAAAATTTTCTAACAAGCAGAGAAGTGTGAGCAGGTGTATTATCGTGGTACAATGTCCATGAGTTGTTATTTGTAGGGACAAATCCAGACGTTTCGTTCGGATCGCTTCACGCAAACAGCGTATAACTTCCTGGAAGTACTTCCTATTAATCGAACGACATAAGAACTCATTTTACACTAATTGACGAGATTTTTTTGGTCTTGCGTCTTTAGGAAGCTTTCAGAGGAACTATTCATCCTTACTTTCGATGTCATATTCGTAAACTCCTGTTTTATCTTATTTTTATTTTTTCAGATAAAAAGTCGATAAATTTGACTTGACATAATACATACATATGTAGAATGATATTTAAAATAGACAACAAAAAGTTTAAAAAGCAAAAAACAAAAAAAAACATTTATTTTAAAAAAGAATTAAAAATGAAAATACTTTCAGATCGGAGCAAAATGTTGCTTCAACCTACATTTAAAGCTATCTTTGCTTAAGTAAAAGTCGAACATCGACTCAGTTTGTTCTGTGTACATATATACAAATGAAGGAACTCATGATCTCTTAAACTTCTTATCACTAGTTATCACCCATTTGAGCAGTTCTGGATCGTGCGTCGTTTACTTTATTCAGCAACTTCTGCACTTCGGCACTGCTTTTGGTCGAAATTCAACAATTTCGGAGATAGTTTTACTGTCACACGTTTCATGCCTGAAACAAATTTGAAATTATTTTTGTTAGATATACGGATATGTTTCAAACCGAGCAGCCACAATAAACCATCGCGAACTTGTATTGCGATACATTTTTATTAATATTTTCTTCATTTACTTATGTAGTTTAAGTTTAGGGTATGCATTGGTATCAGTTACAAGAAAAGGATAGCCAATGGAAGTTGTTACTACGATAACCAGGCCAAAACCAACTAAATTTGAACGAAATCTGACAAATTTGAAAAAGTCGATAATTTCGACTTAAACAAACCAGGACAGTTTTAAAGTCTAGAATTTTTGGTTATGTATTTGATAAAAAAAAGAAAAACTTGATTTGGAAATTTGCAGTTAAATCTCTTCTAGAAAAATTTTAGAAGCCGCCACCTTGATTCATCATTTGGATGTACTGAAACCAATTCATTATCATCAAATTTGTTAGTTAAGTCAGATACCAAATTACAATGGAATTGGTTCACAATTGCATAAGTTCCGTTTGGGGCAGGAATGGAGTTTTTTTAAATGAAACAAGGTGAGAACTCAACAAATATTCCAACACATTGCTAATAATACTTTGGTACATAAATACAAGCCATAAATCAAGAAAAAAATTTGCTAAAGAGAAACTTGTTTTTTAAATACATGACCAATAAAGGCCTTTTCTATACTTCCAGCGCCAAATGGAATACGCACGTTTGTCAATAAATTTTAGTAAAATTTTATATCTTCGTTATTAATCCGATTCTATTAGTAGTTCTTAATATAACATCGAAATATTCACAATGTTCTACCAACCCAAAATATGCGTTCTGCTTCATCCAATTTGTAGGATTCAAAAATTATTTTAAGCAAAAATTGTATAGTCCCAAAAAATTATTAAACATTTTGAAAAACTTGAAAAGATTCGGCAAAGGATTAAAAGTTGGATGCTTCTGTAAAAAATCCGTTACTAAATATTTTAACTATAGATATATGAAGCAGAACAGATAAAGAAATTACTAACTAAGGTTAAAGCTAAAACATTTTTGGGCTGACTATTCTGGATATCCCAACCCGAATTTGCTTCGTTTTTAATTTTAGCGTCAAAAGGTTTTTACTTAGGTATTTAAGACCAAATTTGGATTTAATTCTTCCGACTTATTGAAATATGAAAATTCTTAATAAAACTTGAAACATTAAAAAAAAAACGAATTGAGTTTTTCTGTACAAAATTCAAAGTTAGCAATTTTATATCCAAAATTTGGAATTTTATTTAAGAAGTTAAAAAATTGTCTGTTAATCAAATTAATTTTTCGGCTTTATTATAGACAATATATTAGTAGTAATGATATGCACAGTATTTTCGATTTGACAAATCAGAAAAATACAGAGGTCAATCACTCATAATATATCTACTGGAAAAAGTAATAATGATATTATATTTTTTCCAGTTGATTGGCCTCTGTATGTTTCAAATTTGCCAAATCGAAAATATTGTGAATGTCATTACTACAAATATATTGTCTATATAGCCGAAAAATCAATTTGGAATTTCATTTATGACGCGTGTCTTCTCAGTAGATAATAGTCGTTCAGTTTTTTAATTAAAATATTTTTGTTTTGGTCCCAAAGGACTAGGCATTTGAAAATTACTGAACTTTTGAATTACCGGTTTTCGGTAATTTAGTAATTATAATATCCGAAAAATTGACAGAAACTAATTTAGAAACACTAACACTAATAAATTCTAGTCTATTTGTCAGAATTTTTCCATTATTTGTATTAGTAATTTTATGCACAAATTTTGGTCTTAATTTTTAGAAAATTGACCGGCCTCATTATTTTATTAATGTCTACGTCATACTATAGAAATAAAAATAAACATTTAATTTAAATTTTTACTATTGTCGTTTTAAATCTCAAACAAAACTGATCAGTAGTTAGTGCAATTTTGTGCAAAACTACCCACGACCGAAAAACACACTTTCGATTCCACGAAAGTTAGTTTTATAGTTAAAAAGTGTTGGCGTGCAAGTTTGTTGCGTTGAATAGTAGAGGGTTTTATCAAAGCAACCTTGATTATACAAGCCATAATCTAAAAAACGAAGCTTTTATAAGGGAATTAGAAAAAAACACATAAAACATATGGGAAATCATATTTTTTCCTAAGACAAATTTGTAAATGAAAACATTGCAAATTCTTAATTATGATTTCTGAAATATTTTCATAAATGTTTGAATTTCAACATAATAAACCTCGTTTAAGTAAATCGTTTTCATTTTCTTGTAATAATTGATTTATTTAAACCAAAATATAAAAAAAAGTTCATAACAACAGCATTCTGGTCAAATTAAAAAGAAAAGCTTACTACAAATCGTGTGCATTAAGTCAACATACATAGATGGCAGTGGGCAGTAAACATTTTGAAAAACCGTACCAAAAATCGCCACCTGGGGAAATTTGAGTTCACAAATTGTAGGAAAAGCAAAACAAATTCTCAAAATATTAAGAACGTGTCATAATTTTGTGATTAAACAATTTTTTCGTATTTTTCTGAATAAATCTGAGACATCTAACGTATACTAGTAAAACTAAAGATAAATGTAGCAAGTATTATTTAAATTCGTCAGAGCCAACTTTGATGTATTTTTCAAAATGAAAGTTCGAAAAATATATTTTAGAAATAATTTAATTTTAATATTTCTGTAATTAATATTTACTTAATACCAATAAACCCTTCCTGTATATTGTTGCTAAAGATATGTAGAACACTTTTGTATAAAAATTTTGTAATATTTTTGCTTTTTTCAATGAAAAACTTCGCTAAAAAACACCATTTTTACTATGGATTCCTATGGAAATTAGTGAAAAGTTATACCACTAAAAAAGCTTCGAAAAAATACGTCATAATGATTATGGCTCTATACCTACTCTAGAAGGCTCTGGTTTTATTCCTCAAACCTAGTGTCTACCTTTTCCTTAATTGCCAACTTTTATGATAAATTGTTCGAGTTAATTGAATTTTCTTTAAATTTTGTAGGTTTTACCCAAAAATCAATCAAAATATTTTTAGTCTGAAAACTAGAATGACACCAATGGCCAATTTCCAAATTGAAAATTCGAGGATTCTAATGCCGACCTTTTTGTAGGCAATCCAATACCAATTTTTGGTAAAACGGTTGATTGATTACAGAAATGTTGGTAAATTTTTCGAATAATTACCGAACATTTATGTAACTATTTTCAGACAAAATGCCTATAAAACACAAATTATTAATAAATTTTATAAATTTGTCGAAACCTTTACCTTGGTTTTACACATAAAAATGGCATATTCGATCCAGACAAGTGCCTCCCAAAATAGTTGAGGCTAGTGTGTTGGAGACGCAATCTAGGTCGAAGGTGTCCTTGATGAAGTGTACGTATATGGAACCATGCTATTAAAATGGGAAATTGATAGCTCTTGATATCTGGGGAAGATTTTGAGGAAAATAAATTTGACAAGTAAGCAATAAAAATTGATAAAATACGCTACCCATACAGTATACATAGTTACCTAACTCGGTTCAAGAGCGTCTTTAATATTGCAGGAAAGAAACATTTTTGAAAGCAAGAAAATGATTTCAGAATTGCTAAAAATTAACGTTTTATTTAAGTGATTCTATTAAGTTAATTCAAGAAAACTTTCGCAATTTTTAAAAGTTTAAAGTTTTTTCGTCAGAATTCCCCGCTAGCAATGACATAATACCCCCAAATTTTAAAGTACATAATTAACTTTAACACGATAAATAATTTTTGTTGTGTCGATTTAAACTTGAAAACACTTTGTCTACCAAATGTGTATAGTAGACATATTATGTACATCATCTCTTTACAGATTTTAAAAATTCTTGTTAAAATAAGCGAAATTCTTCAACAAATCGAATCAAATAAATTATAAAAACTAAAAATTCACGACAAAATGTACGAATTGTACAACGCAAAAATCTGTTCATTATCGGACACATAAAATCTTAATGGGCACAAAATGTACATGTACCATTTACTTAATGATTACCAAAAATGGTAAATTGTTTCACTTATCCTTCCAATCTTTGTGCGTTGCAATAACAATGCCTCCGTGTATACGCATATATGAGTATTGAGTTATTATTTTACTGGCGTGTATATCAAAAAATTTAATTTTCTATCATCAAGATTGGTTGGATGTCTTCTCTCGATTAAATTTTTTTTTGTTAAGCATTTTATGATTCATCTTAAATTACAAAATGGTGTGAATTTTAATTTAAAGTATATTCGGTTTGGTATATATTGTAGTATATGTACAAACTGGTTGTACACGACTTAATATAATATTGAAAATGTTTTAAAGACTAAATAATTTATTATACAGCTTCACCAAGGGGAGTTCTTTCTGTTAAAAAGACGAAAAAAAAAATGTTTTTATTTATTATGTGAGTGCTGAATTTAGCTTTGGCTTTTAGCTCTCGTTATACATATATGTATGTTGTACAAAATGACAAATATTACACTTGAGATTTTTCAAGAAAATTTTCAAATATTTATTTTGCGATACACCATCATCATTCTGTGTGACATATACACAACACGACACAGTTTAACTTCTTCACAGTTTTTTTTTTTGTTTGTGATAATGTCTTTTCATCTGCTTTTATCTCCTTTGGCAAAGATTTCATTTCGTGTAAACATACAATTTTTTATTTTTATTTTTGTATTTATGGCGATGATGACGAATTGTATACGTATATGAGAATTTTGTTATTAAATATTAATAAAAATTAAAAATAAATAAAAATTCTTTATGTTCTATGCAGGATAATGTTCGTATATATATTGTATATGCTACGTGAATTGTTCGAGTTATGGATGAATGAATTACTAATTATGCATTTTTTTTTGTGTGTGCTCGCCTTGACTTTTATACGAACAAAAATGTGATGCCATTTTATTCTTTGGTCCTGATTGGTGCGATAAAATACGCGATAAGATGATGATTTTAATTTACGAGTGTAATTTTAAGTGAAATATTGAGAAACTTAAAGCAAATTTTTTACAAATGTATTTATTCTTTTATTTTTTGACGGTTAATTTATTTTAAATTAAAATAATTAATTTTTACGTAAATTTTACTCAAATACAAGAATCATCCTCAAAAAAAAAATCAAACAACACTACAACTCAGACAATCGTTCTCAATTATCAATATAAATGTGCAGAGTCTCAGGGCTTAGGTATGTATGTCTCCGTCAAATTCACTTGCAGGCGACTGTACCTAAATTTGTGCTCGTCAGCAATGACACCTTTTTCAATCTACACTGCGTCTACATTACACTAATCACAACGACATTTACAAATTTTTAATTTTTTGAGATACTTGCAAATACATTTTCGGGTTCACGGAAGTTGCCACAAAAATTCCAAAAAATTAAAAATAAGGTGCCCCATAAGAAAGGAAAACCTGATATTATTTTGACGTGATAACGTTTTACACCGCATGTTCAGAAAACTGACCCGAAATTTACCACTTGGTCGTAAGCAGTTACTTATCAACTATAAGCATTACTAATTTTTTATTACACTGATTTTTCCTATATATAGGAATCAATGTGCACTTGTAGTATTAGCGAATTTTACAAATTTTACAATTTTATATTTTTGGAATATACCAAAATAATTTAAAGTTTGAACATAGTAACCGCATGTATGCGTTAAATACAATAACATTGAAATTGTTAAAAGTTTAAAAAGGGGAATGTAAAATTCGCTAATACTACAAGTGCACGTTGATTCCTATATATAGGAAAAATCAGTGTAATAAAAAATTAACAGTTCAGTCGCTATAGCCTGATGAGATGTACTGAAAGATGATTTATTTTTCACATGCTCGCAGATCGAAACTGAATTGCAAACTCTTAACAATTTCTCCTCTTCTTATAAGCATTACCTTTAATTTAAAGATATGATTGCTTAGATTGGTCCTTTGGCTTTATTTGACACTTATAATATTATGGCAACTTCGTCATTAGCCGGCAAAAGAACCCGCGCCGCGAACCTCTGATTTTGTCCGATTTAAATGCTTCAACCAGTGTAGCGAGAGAACGGCTCATCCGATCGGAGATCCGATGGTGTCAATTTTTGCGTAAACAACCAGTGGTAGCTAATTAATTTTAAATTAAATTAATTAATCTCCACATAAATTTTAATTAAAAATTCAAACTACAAAGTAGCGATTTACAGATATTGAAAGCACTATAGCGAGAGAATGCCTCATCAGATCGGAGCAATTCGAGTATTAATTTGTGCTTAATAATACTGTGACAGATAATTTATTTTCAATTAAAAGAATTAATCTCCACATGAATTTTAATTAAAATTACAAAGTACAAAATGCGATTTACAATTAACCATGAGGATCCCTTATCTGACCGGAAGGATTCTGGTGTCAATTTGTACGTAAAGAAACTGTGGCAGAAAACTTTAGTTAATTAAAATAATTAATATCCACATAAATTTTAATTAAAATTAAAATCTACAAAAAGGTGATTTACAAAGCTTGCGAACACTGTAATGGGAGAATGCATCATCTGATCGTAGCCATTCTAGTTAGTGTCAATTTGTGCGTAAAGAATCTGTGGCAGATAATTTATTGTAAATTAAAATTTAGATATACAAAGTGACGACTTACAATGCTAGAGAGCACTGTAAAGGGAGAATGCAGATGAGGCATTTTTCCGGAGCCAGTACACTGAGAAAATTATAATACTTCAATGTTAAAGATTGGGTACTTTTAAAATAAAGATCTGTGTTTTTCTTAAAAATGAATGTAAAATCCATTAAATTCATTGATTAATTCTTAAATTTAAAGTACAATGAAACTTTAAAATAAAGGTTTAAAAATCTTTATTTTTAATGACTGAATAACAGTATACAAACTAAAATTGTCCATTTCTTTTTATTTGATATTTTTTTGTATTTCATGGGGAGCTAGTAGACAAGAGAGAAGAGACGCAACAACTTCAACAACGATGTCAAGCAACATTTGCTACGGTTAGTACAAATTTAGGTGACCGCTTGGGAACATGATATTGATGATAGAACGAAATCTCGCCGCTCCGGTATTGGAAAAATAGTAGTGGAGACACAAATAATTAATTAAATTAAAGTTTTTCAGATCTTGTAGTTACATCTGGAGAGGGGGAGGGGGGAAGTAAAGGGGAAAACTAATTAGCGAATATTTGTTTACTTTAAATTTAAAGTTTTAGTTTCTTAAGTTTAAATTTATTTTCCTTGAAATTGAATAATTTTCAAAACTTAAAACCAAAGATTTTAAATCCTTAAAAATAAAACCTAAATTCCTTTGCGCAAAAAATATAGGAAAATATCTTAGTTTTAATTGGTAAATTCTTAAATTTAAAGGATTATTTTTCTGGGTGTACGTACCGCTATATATCAATGTGGACGTCGATGTCATCGCTAAACCCGAATAGCGCAGGATTCCGTTTATAATTAAAATCAATCTTTTGGGTGAAATAATTACGTTCCAAATCGATTCCGGAGCTGGATTGGCATAATCCCGGAAACTGTATTTTTTGTTTCTTTAAAAATTTCCATCTGTAAAGTTACCGGATACCATTATCCACTATGGTAAAAAACTATGGGGGCAATCAGTTAAAAGTTCTTGGGGGAAATTGGCATCAAATCCTAGAATAAGACGGAACTTTATTAAAACAAAATTAGTTTAAAAACAGTTGATCAAATTGTAGGAGATTACGTTATTGAATACCCCTGCCCCTAATTATGAAGTCAGATGGAAATGTTAGAATTCACGTATTTAAAGGAAAACTGCAAGAAATTAGAATGTTTTCAACGATTGATTTGGATCGCTCATACAAACAAATCGAGTTGGGGGGGAACTAGAAGCTTGGTCGAGTGAAGTACACACGTAGTTTGTTTTATGGTTAAATTACGAATGCCATTTGGAATCAAATCAGAAACCTGTATTTTTCAGCATGAGGTTGGAAAGGTTTTGAGGACCGAATCTCGAAACGCATAAAGTTCGTTTTCGATAAGTAATGGAACGTTTAAAAGAGACGAATTTAAAATTAAATAAAGGCAAGTGTGTTTTTACTAAAACGCAATTAAAGCTTCTGGGAAACATTGTGTTGGAGGAGCGTATATAAGAAAGCCATTTAATAAAGAAGCCTTTTTGCAAGTACCGCATGTATCCACTGTACAACCCTTTACAAAAAGGGGTGGATTTTTTGTTGTCAGAGCAATGTAAAAGTGCAGGCATATGCAGAGAAACTATGGGTTAATACATAACGAAAACCTGGCAATTACTTGTAGAACAAACAATTTCGATATGAAGTTCGTGGGATCCGACAAAATATTGGAGACATGTTATCACAAGTGCTAATCGAGAAAATGCATAGTGAAAAATACGAAGAAGGGGAGGTAATATTTGTAAGGTTCATATCAAATCGAAAATAGACTTCGATACAGTTGTAGTGGAAACTTTAAAATCGTCCAAAGAGGAAGATTTGGCTAACGTAATTGTTCAATTTTGTGACTGAACTTTATTACAATTATGAACTTGCAACATTTTAACAACAACAACATAAGTGCCGCCCCGGTAGCACAGTGGTTAGCATGCTTGCTTTAAGCATTAACTGTTAAAAAAAATGATTATGAAGCGGCCAAATCACTCTATGGGATGATGCGCCAGCGAAAAGAACAACTAAAGTTGATTACTTTGACTTATATTTTTTAGTTATGTACAAAATTATATTTTAATTCTTTTTATCATTTAATGCGTAGTGCTTAGTAAGCAATTTGTTAGTGTATAAGAATTTAATTTCCTTTAATAAAGACATAATAAACTTAAAAATCAAAAAGGTTATTTCTCATAATAAATAGTTAGGCCCCGCCCGAGGTAACCGAACTAATTTAACCAAATCGTATTAATTACCAACATAGTTTTACTTCTAACTAGTCTTAGGGTGAGATTTATCAGTAATGGAATGTCCTAAGGACCGGTGGCACAGTTGTTAGCATGCTTGCTTTAAGCTCCGGAGGTCCCGGGTTCGATTCCCGGCGGGTGATGAAAAAATCACGGCTGGATAATGTAAGGATCAATGAATTAATCACTCATTATCCGTTGTAAAATTGATTACGAAACTTCAATATGAAGCGGCCAAATCCCTATATGGGATGTAGCGCCAGCGAAAAAAAAAAAAAAAAATGTCCTAAGGATGCGCTTCTGTTCAAACAATTTTTTCGGCCATACAATGTATTAACATTGGTTGATTATAGTACACAGAATTTGCTTATCTTCAACGGTTTGGTATGGCTAAGTACAATACAAAAATAAATTTCATGAAATTGGGTCCCAATACTAGAAATGTATGGACGCTAAACTTAGGATTCTTAGAATGCTGCTGTGCTATAGATTTCCTCTTCGAGCTTACCAACAAAATGGTTGCAATACATAACACACGAGTGTGGGTCACATGGCCGACTATTATTTTACCGAGAGGCCCCTCGGATTTTTGACTATTATTTTACCGAGAGGCCTCATCCTTGACGTCTGCCTCGCCTGACATCGCCGACAAGACAAATGGCGGACACAATCACACCGCAGTCAAGAGAAGTGCAGATCTTATGGCTGATAACCACATGGCCGATAAATGGTACAAAACACACAACGATGTCAAAATTGGAGACGTTGTGCTCATCAAAGATAATAATTTACCACCGTCAAAATGGCTTTTGGGCAAGGTAGCAGAGTTACATCCCAGAACAGATAATCACATAAGAGTTGTAACACTTAAAACATCATCGGAAAATATTAAACGTCCGATTCACAAACTATGTTTACTCCCGGTATGTTGAAACACGATTCAAGGCGGCCGGAATGTTGGAAATGTATCAACAGGAACAGCTGCAAAGAAGACGGCAATTAGAATACATTTATTAAGAATATTAATCATAAGCACTTATCTTTAAATTTTGAATTGTATCCATAACGTAACCTGAAATCAAATAAGAATAATGTAAATTTGTCTTCCAATTAGAATCAATTTATATTTATGTATATTTAAATGGAATAATATTTTGCTTACCTTTTTTTTGTTTACCAAAATGAAATCCTATTTGACAATCAAAATTAAAACCTTACACTAAAATTAAATTGGAACCTTATAAATGTTAAAAAATACTTTATAAATCGGGGATGCGTTCAATAGCTTAATTGTTGATAGCGGGTGCGTACAGTACCATTATATAGCTTAACCATAACTATTGGCCACCTGTCGTAAATAATACATAATTACTAAAACATTGTAAAAATTATATTTTTGTAAAAAATAAAAAATTATTATAAAACCAGCATCCAAAGCGATCACATCAAAAAATAAAATTGTATTGTAAATTGAGTTAGAAGTTTAAATAGTTTTATTTTTATTGAATATTGTTTGTATACCCAAACCGGAAACCAACCAAACCAAATTAAAGGAGAATTATTTTTGCACCATGAAAATTTACATTTACTTCATTTATTGTTCGTGGCACCGAAGCTTGGTGTAAATTCACATATGATAAAAACCATATGATCGACGAACACATGGCGACTAACGGCCAGAATTTAAATTCTACGAGCAAGGTAATATTTTATTTTGAAAAACTCAGAACGCGTGGTGGTCGGGTTTCAAAATTAAATATTTATTTGGCCGTCTGTCTTGCTAGCGAAATGGTTGTGGACCATGTGACCCACATTCATCTTGTCGGCAATATTTTTACGTTGACCATCGCTCTTGTTCGGTGATGCGGTTGTGTCGGTCATATCGACATATTGGTCAACTTTCCAGAATTTTTCGGACACGTTTTTTTATGATTTTCGTTTTATGGTGGCTGGTTGGACATACCGTTGAGCCCTTCAGTTGTACGGTATTTCCGATTTAATTTAAATAAATGTTTGCTACCCTGTTCCGTAAAATGCAATATAAACGGTATGAGATATAAGATAATTGCATGGTTTAATTCATGTGTTGTAAACTTTTTCGAGATTTTATATATCGGTGCGCTATGATAGCCCTGGAAATCAGAAAATATTTGTTGGCCTGCTCAGAGTGATTTTTTTAGAATTTTTGTATGTCGATGAGCTGTAATAGAGTCTCTTGAAGTCAAAAAATATTTTTTGAACGGCCCAGATGAATAAAGCATGGGCTAGAGGATGGTTTAATGCATTCGTTGTACACTTTTAAGAATTTTTGTATGGCGGGGTGAGCTGTGACATAGTACATTGAAGTCAGAAAATATTTGTTGGCCGGCTCAGATGAATACACTATGAGATAGAGGATAATTTAATGCATTTGTATGTAAACTTTTTTAGAATTTTTGTATATCGGTTAGCTGTGATATAGTCGAGTCCCTTGAAGTCAAAAAGTATTTGTTGTCTGGCCCAGATGAATACAGCATGATATAGAAAAACGTTTAATGCATTTGTTGTAAACTTTTTTGAATTTTTGTATGTCGGTGAGCTGTGATATAGTCCTTTGAAGTCAGAAAATATTTGTTGGCCGGCCCAGATGAATATAGCATGTCAATGCATTTGTTGTAAGCTTTTTTAAATGTTTGGTATAATTCTTTCTTGGAATAGTATTTTGACTATCGCGACAGAAACATTTTTAGGGGCTGAGAGCTAAATAAAGTATAAGCAGTAATTGACTTGGTTTCTACAAAAATTTTATTTGTGACATGATATCAAATATTAAAATTGTATTAAGTTTTATGTTTACTAATTTTCCCTTATCTGCCATTTATGTTTTTATTCTTCGTTCTTTTACTATTTGAAGTATGTAATTATTATCTCTTTTGATATTAAAGCTAAATAAAATGTCATGATAGTCATTTTGTATAGGTATTACCATATGCTACTTTTTAAGTTTTCGGGGATAGAATTTTGGGATAACTTCACAAGGGTTCATGATTTGACGTTTTATTAGCAACGTAATTATCAGGATTAATACATAAACGTGTCCATATTGTTTCCCTCTTAATTAATTCTTGCACATTTTCAAAATTTTTGTCCATCAGATTCAATGCAAGATGCATCAATGAAATCTCCTTTTCGGTATAGGGCTTCTTATTTTATAATGTAAGAATCCAGACATCTTCATAAAAATTTAGAAACGATTCTTTATGTTGTTTCTGGGATTAAACTTATCGACGAATTTCAAACTCACAAACCTTTGAACCAAATCGTTTCGGAATTGAAAACAAGTTGCATTTGGACTAAAGCGCCTATATGTCCAATAATAACGGAATGCATTACCCTTTTAAACAAAACATATTTCAGTAAAAAGCTAAAATTTGGTGGATTAAAAGTGGATTAAATTCAGTTAAAATTTGGTGGATTGTAGGGAGATGTTGATGGATAAGATTGTTATGTTGATTCAAAATATTTTGTTATATCTGATCAATTAGGATGTTAGTTGACATATTTGTAACCTTTAAACTTTGCAGCAGCGGCATAGACAAATATCGCTGGATCAATATTAAGATCGGATTCTGAAATTACAGCAATTCTTTTATAATTTGATCTAAGTTAGTCTCATCTTGAGTAACTGATTGAGTTTTTAAAAGAAATGTTTGTGTTCAGTCACGTGAACATACCAACTCACCATGCTGCGCAAGCATGGCCTCAATCGTATAAATAGTCATTCTTGTTATTATTTATTGATTAATGAAATTTAACTACAATGGAAAAATGTATATTATGCATTTTTCCTTAATATAACGTTTTTATATTTTTAGTCAGTTCATTGACACCAAATATATAATTTTTTAACATACAAATTGTAATATTAAAATCAGCAATTTTAGTCGATATTAGTTGTTATTATTATAATTAATGTATGACCATTTTGTATATAAATCAAACATTTGTCTGATTTAATTCAGTTCAAAAATTAATTGACTCAATAAAACATCGCCCTGACCAACGGTAAGCGATACAAAATTAATAAAAGAATAAAAAACCAACAACGTCTTTTATTCACAATACAAAACTTTTGGTAAATCAACGACTATCTTAAATTTACAACTTATGAAATAAAGTCTGAGATTTACACATGGTCCTTCGAAGCCACTAAAAAAACAAGCACCAATTGAGAAGTACATCGCCAAACAACAACCGGCATCAAAAACACCAACAACCAACTGGAAATTTACGATCTGCAAATTCGAGTCATCAAGCAACCAGCATCTATAGTAAGCCAACAAACAACAGGCAATCTACAGAGTTAACAACCAAGCAGCACCTACAAGTTCAAGCCATCAAACAACAGCGACATACCCAGCAATACACTACCAACAAACGGCGGAACAATGTCGACCTTAGGCAAACAAGAAGAAGTAGGCGGCAAGATAATCCAGATGCACACAAACTACAATAAAGATGGAAATGCTCAGAAAACGAAGACATATCTGGAAACAAAAATAGCTGCTTTAAAAGCATTGTACACAGAATATGTCGCAACGGATGATATCATCCGACAGATGCAGCCACCGTTAGAGCATAATCATTCCTACTTCGACTCACGAAAGAAGATAGCGGAGATTTACGACCTCCTAATCGATGATATGCGAAAACGATTAAACCACGGGCCACCACTAACACCGACACCAACAACATCAGCGGAACACTCGCAAAGTACATCCTTAACAATCTTAAGTACAGATGACAGCAGTAAACCAACACCAAAAGAAAGACAAAGCTCATCTAATAACATTCCAACTTCCGCGACAGTCAACAGGAAAAGTTCGACCAGATGATGAAGCTACAAAATATAAAGATGAGGGCTCTATAAGAGAGATAAACACAGCTAAAGAGGCATTAGCACAAAAAAAATCAAAACAAGCACTAAAACTTGTTTTGAAACATATGGAGAGGATGATGGTACAAATCATGGACCTCGACGATAAAATAAACATAGAAGTTTCAGAAGAAGATGAAGTCAATTCAAAATATTTCATGGAGAATTACTTCGACAATATTAAGCAGGCGCATGATGACATTGTAATTGAAATTACAATGGAGATTGAGAATGATCAACAATCAAAACACAATTCAATAGATATCCGACTACCAAATATTGAAATTCCACATTTCTATGGAGAAATCATGAGATGGAAAGGTTTCGCGGATACATTCAAGAAACTCGTGCATACAAACCAAGTGCTTACGGATACCCACAGGATCAACTACTTAAAAAGTCATTTAGGAGGTCCAGCCGCTAAAATAATAAGCTATCTGGAATCAACCGCAGAAAATTATCAGGTGGCATGGAATATATTAAATAATCGCTACAACAACGAAAGAATTCTGGCAGCAGCATATTTTAACCAACTAATTAATCAACCAAATATGATGACCGAAACCGCGGCAGGAATCAGAACAATGCATGACACAACAAGTGAAGCCATTCACAACATCAATAATATCTTGAATGGTGAAGACAAATATGATGCCCTGATAATACACATACTTCAGAAGAAATTAGACAACGAATCCATCAGAGCCTATGAGACAACTTTAGACGACCCAAAATAGATTCAAAATTTGAATCACTTTTTGTTGTTTTTGGAAAAAAGATTCCAATCACTAGAAGCACTAGGAAGTAAACCGAATCGATAACCCTTACCAACCGGCCGATTACAACCACAAAAAGCCATGACAACGCTAGCAGCAACAACAAACAGATGCGTCAATTGTAAAGGATCACATACGATTGAAGCATGCAAATCATTTTTGGAGATGTCAACAATAGATCGCAGCAAAATATGCAACATGAATAATCTATGTCGGATATGTTTAGGAAAACATAATCTTTCAAAACTATGCTTGACAGAAGGGAAATGTGTGGTATGCAAAGGAAGACACCATACTCTTCTCCACACCAAAGAAGGTGCAACTAACAAAATTGAATGCCGACAAATAAATACACCTGGACAAAACCCAAAACGTGGCATACCAGTTGTGGAAACACACATGATAGACAGCACAACAACAGCAGCTCAGGTAATACTGAGCACAGCATTAGTTAAAGTTCCAAGCAACGGAGGTCACCAACAACTACTTAGAGTGCTGATTGATCCAGGTTCTCAAGCATCATTCATAACTCATGAGGCAGCTAAAAAACTAAATATACAGAGCAAGAAAACGCATGTAAAATTTAAAGGAGTAGGAGGAGTGACAGCCGGAGTAGCAGAACAACGGATGACATTCAATATTGAGCCGAGATTCCCGTCGAAATTCAAAACACAAATAAGCGCGCTAATAGTAAATCAACTAGTGGGAGATCTACCAGAATACAGTTTTAATGCCTGGAAATGGCCACATATTAGTAATTTGTTATGGGCAGATCCAGAGTACAATAGGTCTAATAAAATCGATATATTATTGGGCGCAGATTACTACCCAGCGATATTAATGAATGATGTGGTAAAAGGCGAAGCAGGAGAACCAGTGGCACAAAAAATAGAACTAGGATGGATAATATATGGACCAATAAACTATACTGAGCCACCAAGGGTTCAGTGCATGATAACAAAAACGGAACTTGACAACAGGTTAAAATCATTCTGGGAAATAGAAGAAGTACAACAAGACAGGCTATTAACAGAAGAAGAACAAAATTGCCAGGAACATTATGAGGCAAATTATCACCGTGACGCTGATGGGAGATATACAGTTCGAATCCCATTTAATCATAATCCACCAATACTTGGGGCTTCAAAAACAAGAGCATTAGCCAGATTCCTGCAGTTGGAGAAGAAATTCGCAGCATCACCAACATATGCCAATGACTACAAAAAATGCATTAAGAATACATTGAACTAGGTCACATGCGACTTTGTGAATTGGGTCCATCAGAAGAATACTTCATACCACATCATGCAGTAGTAAAAGAAAGCAGCACAACGACAAAGCTACGTGTTGTTTTCGATGCCTCAGCTAAAACCAGCAATAATAAGAGCCTCAACGATCAACAAATGGTTGGGCCAACACTACAGGAGGAATTGATTTCGATCCTGTTAAGATGGAGGAAACATAGGGTGGAAAACTGAAAACTGAAACAGCAGACATAGAGAAAATGTATCGCCAAATACGAATACATAAAGATGACCAAAGGTATCAAAATATACTATGGAGATCAAACGAGAAAGATCCAATTCGTGAATATCAATTAACAACTGTATCCTTTGGAACAGCTAGTGCCCCATACCTGGCCATCCGCACGTTACAACAGTTGGCCAATGATGAGAAAAAGGAGTTTCCCATAGCAGCCAATATAACTTCACACGATTTCTATGTGGATGATTTACTAAGCGGCAGTGATTCTGTAGAAGAAGCACACACACAGAAACGTCAAATCATTACAATGCTAAGTAAAGGAGGATTTCAACTACGGAAATGGGCTAGTAACAAGCCAGATCTATTACAACAGATACCACTCGAATCACGGGCAATCGGTACAATGGATATCAAACTAGATGACACAATAAAAACTCTGGGCATATCTTGGAACCCTGACACTGATACCTTCGGGTTCAAAATAAATATAAAAGAGAAGAAAACTGAAATCGCCACCAAAAGAAAATTATTATCCGAGGTATCACAATTATTTGATCCTTTGGGATGGTTGTCACCAACCATTATATTATGTGTACCGAATGAAATTTGTGATTCCCAAATTTATATTATCTCATAGGTTACTACGCAAAAGAAAAAAACTGGTACCGTTATTTTGTAGAAAAACAATTTAAAAAAACGAATAAACGTCAAATTGGGCATTTGTTTTATTTGTTTCGAAATGGACGCATCATAAGGAGAAAAATATGATTTAATAATTAGATTGTGCAATGATCATCCCGAGTATACCAATAAAAAAATTGGTAAATTGGCCGGTGTTTCCAATAATACGGTAACAAATGTAAAAAAAAATGTCAAATCAATCTTTCTGTGTCACGCAAGCCCGGATCCGGAGAAAAACCAGGTGCTCCAAATAAAATGTTGGATCAGAAAATTGTAAGAGTCATTTCGAAACATCCCTCGATGTCTGTGCGAGATTTGGCCAGAAAAACCAAAACAACCAAATCGATTGTGGAACGAGCTAAAACCAGAAATAATCTACGGACATACAAGAAGTCAAAAATCCCCAAAAGAAGTGTTGAACTATTTAATAGAGGGATCGATCGAGCAAAGAAACAAAACAAATGGTTGAACGAAAGAAAAGATTCTTGTTTCGTAATGAACGACGAGACCTACGTCAAAATGGATTTCTCGACACTTCCAGGTCCCCAATATTACATCAAAAAGAAAGGTAAAGAACTGGCCGGAGCAATTACTACCATAGCTGTTGAAAAATTTGGCAAAAAAACATATGGTTTGGCAAACAGTTTGCCAATGCAGCTTAAGATCACATCCATACATAATAAATGGGATTATGAAAAGGTGAATGTTCGCCGTAAAATGAACAAAAAGTTTGAATGAATACGATTATTTAAAAACTGTACAATATGTGCAATAGAACAAGTACAGAAAAATAATGATTATATATTGCCGTTTAGTTTTAATTCTTCATGTATAAATCACAAATTTCATTCGGTACACATAATAGTAGCAAAAATATTACTCCAACAACTTTGGCTAACAGGATTGTCTTGGGATGCACCATTACCTCAAGACATCTCAATGAGATGGAACAGTTATAAAAATTCATTGCCTGCGCTCGAACAAATAAAAATACCGAGGTGAGTGAACACTTCCAACAATTCGCCCATAGAACTGCATGGATTTTGCGATGCATCTGAACATGCATATGCAGCAGTTATATATTGTTACCAAAGAGATAATATAAATAGTGCACCTCGACCTTATTTACTAATATCAAAAACAAAGGTCGCACCAATAAAATCAAAACTAACAATTCCTAGGCTAGAATTGTGTGGAGCGTTGTTACTTGCGAGGTTGATGGCAAAAGTAACTAAAAGTCTTCGAATTTCCAAAATAACAACTTACGCATGGACTGACTCAATGATAGTGCTCGCTTGGATCAAAGCAGAACCACATCGGTTTAAAATATTTGTTGCAAACAGAGTAACAGAGATCCACAGTCTAACCAGCCCAACAACGTGGAACTATGTTAAGTCGTCTGAAAATCCAGCTGATTGTGCTTCAAGAGGCATAGAAGCTGACTGTCTCGAAAAACACCAAATATGGTGGAATGGTCCAAGTTGGTTAACAAACACTCCAACAAATTGGCCAGTTCATAATTCTTCTGAAAAATTTGAAAATATTCCAGAGAAAAGGTTAGTAGCACTAGCTAAAAGAACGGAAATAAAGGACGACGAAAACCCATTTGATCATCTTTACATAAAACATTCAAGTTTAAAGAAGATTCAACGAATAATATCATATTGTAGACGATTTATCAACAAGTTAAAACTAATGAAATACGAAATAAGCAACATTATATCACCTCAAGAAATGAAAGAAGCTCTCCATCAGTTAGTTGGAAAGGCTCAACTAACCCAATATAGGAATGAAATTCATAATTTAAGGAACAACAAACCAATCGACAACAAAAGTAAGTTACTATCACTCTCACCATTTTTAAAAGATGGACTGCTAAGAGTTGGTGGACGATTACAAAACACAACCGCCTGGTCATATGATGAAAAACATCCCTTGATTCTTCCACAATCACATCCAATTGTTAACCTGATCATCCAAGAAGGCCACAAATCAACGATGCATGGCGGTACTCAGTTAACTTTAGCATACATCCGAACAAAATTTTGGATCATAAATGGTCGAAATGTTGTCAGACAACAAATATCAAAATGTCTGAGATGTCACCGATTCAGTAAAAATATTAAGCATCAACTAATGGGTAATTTACCAGAAGCAAGAATAGCTCCTGCTCGGCCATTTTTAAAGTCAGGAGTTGACTACGCTGGACCTTTCAACGTAAGAGTATCGAAAGGTAGAGGCAACAAATCGTATAAAGGCTACCTAGCAATTTTTGTTTGTATTGCAACAAAAGCTGTTCACATTGAGGTGGTCAGTGATTTAACAGCCGAAGCGTTCATGGCGGCATACAAACGATTTGTGTCTCGTCGAGGAATATGTTCCGATATTTTTTGCGACAATGGTACTAATTTTGTTGGTGCTAGTAAAACAATGGAATTACAAAAAAAGAGATAGTAGAACAAATAGCTTCAAACATTGTAAATTCTACTACGGAACATGGTACTAAATGGCATTTTATTCCACCGGGAGCACCGCATTTTGGGGGATTATGGGAGGCCGCAGTAAAATCAGTAAAATATCAATTAAAAAGAGTGATAGGCGAAGCAACTTTGACGCTCGAAGAATTAACAACATTAATTTGTCAAATAGAGGCTTGCCTTAATTCAAGGCCAATTTCACCAATGACCAATGATCCAAGTGATCCGACCGTTTTAACTCCAGGTCACTTTTTAATTGGAGATGCTATCATAACCCAGCCTGAAGTCAGAGTTTCAGACAACAACATGAACTCATTGACTCGATGAAAATTGGTCCAAAAAATGAAAGAGGACTTTTGGAAAAAATGGTCCCAAGAATATTTGCATCAACTACAACAACGAGCAAAATGGACCACGAAGACACCAGATCTGAAGATTGGACAACTTGTTTTAATTCGAGACAACAATGTTCCACCATCCAGATGGATTACTGGACGGGTTGTACAAACTCACCCGGGACAAGACGGAATCGTTCGTGTAGCTACACTCCGCGGCACCGAAAGGGCCCTTATAAAAAGGCCAGTGACAAAATTAGCACCTCTCCCAATTGAAAACACCATACAAGAACAAGGTACAGAATTGGATGTATGATGGATGGATTGTTAACCACGTTTCGCAACACCATCACCACGAGGAAACGTAAGTCAACAGAAACACATGAAGGGAAAAATCCACCAAGGAAATGGTTGCGAGGGCAAATAGACGATGTGGTAAAAATAGCTGCAGAAAAAGTAAAAACCATTCCTCAACCAAAAAAGAAAACAATTAGACCTTGTTACCAATCCAAATTGATGTTATTAACTATGATTCCATTAATAAGTGTACTCGGCATATGCTCAGCAACTTTAAAGGAGACTACTTTTGATATTACAACTCTAAATTCTACAATGGGAATATATTTTGAAAACATTGGGATAGCTCAGCTCTCCCACCAACAATGGACTATAATATCTTACTTTAATTTATCGGCAATGTTCTTAGAGTATACAAAGCCGCTGTTGATAGGATGACTCAAACCTGAAGCGAGGATAAGGGATGGTTGCAACTAAGACAACTTTGCAAGCCCGCAATATCACAAATGAAACAACAACTTTCCAATATAAACCTCAACAATGAAATACTCCAACCCACTTACAATAATGTTCGGACGAAGCGAGGTTTAGTGAACGTAGTTGGTACTCTCACAAATCAACTATTTGGAATTCTCGACCAAGACGACGCACAACAGTATGATAACGAAATCACTTCATTAAAAAATGATCAACAGCACATTCATAAATTGCTAAAAGAACAAATTTCAATAATGGAATCAACAACGAATATCATCAAAAGGGACTGGATAGCAGTAAACAATCAAATACAAGAAATAGATAAGCAAACAGTGGCTTTACACAACTTAATAAAAAGAAACGAAAACGAGCATATTGCAGTACAAAGGTTCATGGCTCTATGGATTCACCTATCATTGGAAATGGTAAACTTTTATTCAATGCAACAGCAGCTAATTGACGTCGTCATAGACATTCACCATAAACACATTTATCAAGATAAACACATTTATTCTCAAACCTATTCAACTCAGCGCAGAATTACAAAAATTACATGAAATAATCATACAAGCTTGTACCAGATGATGACGGCTAAAGTTGGACAAATAAAGAACGCGTTAATTTTTGAAATAAAGATGCCGTTATTCAACAACAGAATATATCAGATCTTAAAGCCAATTGCTATCCCAACCAAGCATAAAGATATGTATGCTTATATAGAACCATCAAGTGAACTCTTATTGTTAAGTTTGAATAGGGAATCCTATTACTCCATGTCAGAAGACGAGCACACATCTTGCAAGTCCATGAGATCTTCAGAATATCTCTGCATGATCCACAACGTTATTCAAAATATACAAAATAATCCAACACCTTGCGAGATCGATATAATCATGAATAAAGAAGTACAATCAGATGCTTGCCAGATTCGTTTTATGCTACCAAGAAACTTATGGATTCCAACCCACGATCCAAGCGCATGGATTTTTATCTCCGAAAGAAAGCATACAATAAATATCGTATGTAATAAAGAAGTGACAACCACAATTATAAATGGAACGGGAATTATCACGTTACATAAAGCCTGCACTATCACGGATGGAATGACAACTATACATTCAATCGAAAACTTCAACACAAGAATGAAGTCTTTCTATCAACCAACGATAAACCTCAGCAGCCTGCTTATCCGGTCCAAAAATGCCACATACGAAAATACCACCAACAGAACTATGATGAGTCATGAATTCAACAACATTCTCATGGATTTGGATCAACTGTCAACTAATGTTACACACCTAAAAAATTTGGCAGAAAGTGAAAACCAACAATTAAACTATCACGATATTCATCATTACGTTTTACTCTACGGAATCATTGCCACCTTTATCGCACTTATCGTTGCATATCGATGCAAGAAAACAACAGCTACACAGTCATCAGAACAAATTTCAAACGTGCTCCCATTACCTCGCCGGTTCATATCAACTAAAGTCGCCGCGGAGGATGTTCAGTCACGTGAACATACCAACTCACCATGCTGCGCAAGCATGGCCTCAATCGTATAAATAGTCATTCTTGTTATTATTTATTGATTAATGAAATTTAACTACAATGGAAAAATGTATATTATGCATTTTTCCTTAATATAACGTTTTTATATTTTTAGTCAGTTCATTGACACCAAATATATAATTTTTTAACATACAAATTGTAATATTAAAATCAGCAATTTTAGTCGATATTAGTTGTTATTAGTATAATTAATGTATGACCATTTTGTATATAAATCAAACATTTGCCTGATTTAATTCAGTTCAAAAATTAATTGACTCAATAAAACATCGCCCTGACCAACGGTAAGCGATACAAAATTAATAAAAGAATAAAAAACCAACAACGTCTTTTATTCACAATACAAAACTTTTGGTAAATCAACGACTATCTTAAATTTACAACTTAAGAAATAAAGTCTGAGATTTACACAGTTTGAACAGTATTACACAATTCTTGGGCTTTATGGTCATACCACAGAAAAGAATGAACAGATATGGAAGTTCCATGTCAAGTATTTACATAGAAATATTCAATCAAAAAAATGTATTCCTGCTCTAATCTGACCAGTTAAGACAGAGACAATATAATTTAATATTGTATATTTCGCTTCTCTTCTTTGTATAAAAAACAAAAAAGAAGAGAAGCGAAACATATTATTGTATTATATTTTCCCTGTCTTAACTGGTTAGATTAGAGCAGGAATACATTTTTTAGATTGAATATTTCTATGTAAATACTTGACATGGAACTTCCATATCTGTTCATTCTTTTCTGTGGTCATACGTCGAAGACAGTTTATATCTATATTTAATCGATCTACCAAATGAATAAACCGCGTTTCTAAACGTTATATCTAAAATTTTACGTCTGAAGTTTGAGTTCAGACAAATTAGTTGAATATATTTTTTTTAATTTCTTGTGTTGGTTTATTACGACCAGAGGCATTCATTTTGTAAGGAGAAATTAAATTAAATTGAATAGTGATTAAAATAAATGAAGGTCTCTGTATCGCGGTAACTATGAAGCCGAGAACTTAAACCGTAGTCTTCGCTAATAAACTATATAAATGTCTACGCGTGAATTCAAACTGCCGGAAATGTACGCAACAACAAAATTTAAGGGCGTCAAACTGGGCTGAAAACTTAAAAAAAAACAACAACAAAAAATTAAAAGTAAATAAATTTAAATAAAATGACCTGGGAAATGGATCAAAACAAGAATTGTGAATTCTAGACTTCGACTGGAAATAATGCAAATCTCAACCACCATTAACACCATACGGTGGAAATGGTGGAAATATCTAGCTTCCACCGTCCCAAGACGGTAAAAATGAAGAGACAAACATGAAATGAAATGTTGATTCGGGCGCCACAGTAACGACACTCTAGTATGCTTGGACTGATTCTCTCCTACACATTTTTTTTTACGTAGGAGCAGCAGCGCCCTCCATTCCCTATTAGTAAGTTACTGGACGAAATGTTAAAGGTCCCTTGTGGCTAATTTTCCTCTGATCCAAGGTTAAAAGAACCAATCCGCATCGCAAATTTCTCAACAGACTTTTTGTCATTTTATATAATTACAATGCCAATGTCGTCAAAAATCACGCATAATAAATAATTTTAATGAGTGACTTCACAAATTAAATATTCGCACAGTAACAAGACGTCAAGAAGACATAGAAATATTTATTTATAAAGAACGAATAATGACAAGAAAATGGAAATCGTTTGCGCGCCATATTACCGCACCATTATAAACGACATACACACTTGACTTGAAAAATAAGCGCAAAAAGAAAAAAATAGAAAAAAATGCGTGCAAAATTAAATATGTATAATGAACAGAAAATTCATCAGGCGAGCGAGAGAATCGAGGCAATCAAGTACCAAATAAAAAAGCAAAAAAAAAATTAAATAAACAAACCGAAGAAACTTATCTTTGTGCAAAATTTAAACGATTTAATAGAATGGCAACATCTGGCGCCGGCGCTAAATTTTTATTTTGATTCCTTTCGCCAAGCGCACATATATAAGAGATACACTTTATGTGCAGCTAACAGTTACATAAAATTCTTCATTATTTTTCGCTATACTATAGACAGAAACGCTTTTATTTTTTTTTTTTAATTTTCCATCTCTCATTTCGTGGTACGGAAATTACAGAAAAAAAAAACCAAACAAATCTTAACCTTTTGCGTCTTGTTTGTTGTTAATTTTAGTTTTATTATTTTATCAACATCTTTTTAAATGAACGTATGTATGAACATATATGTGTTGTTTTGTGTAGCGGTTTCCTTCATATGCGCGCAACGCGATGCTGTGCACCACACAGAGAAAGAGAAAATAATATTATGTTTATTCATCATTGCAAGAAAAACTTTAATTTTTGCAAATACATTTAAAATACGGTGAGGGTCTTTGAAAATATACCGCGCGCGGTCGCGATTTTTTTTTTTCTTATGTGATACATTTAGATTATATAGTCGCGCATATATTATTTACACAATAACAGCAATAAAAAATAATAAGTCGTTTAGCTCTTAAAAATGAAATGAGACTTAAAAAAAACTGAATATTATTAGCGCGAAAAACATGCTCAAGTAATATTTTTGATGATCTGTTGATAGATTTGATCCACATAAATCACAAACAATGTTAAATAAACGGCACAAAATTACCTTCTGTCCTTCTGTGTAAATGAATATACATAGAGTTTATACACTAAACATATAAATATTCACATCAATCAAGCCGACACACACACAAAACATAATTCATCAAACATATAGTGTACGTAAAACATACAAATTCAAATCTCAAATAGGCAAATTGTACATTAATAATGAAAAATAAACCTTAAAGTACAGCAGCAGCAGCAGTAACAACAACAACAACAACTATAACCAAATAAATAGTTTACAGAAGTTAATTAAACAGAAATATTTGTTTATATGAAAGTAAAAATTATTAAAAACTAAATAAATATCGTACATATATTCGTTTGTTTTAACAACAATATAATGTACACAATTTTTTTATTTTTTATTTAATAATCCTTAATTTAACAAAAAACAAAATTATTACAATTAAAAATCATAAAAATGGTTCTTATATATCGTATATGTACATTTTAAGGACATGTATCCAATTCACATGCTATTTAGAGACTCCACACTCTCCTGAATATTTAAAAATTTTCGTCATACCTGCATAGTACGTACTCGTATGTAGGATATATGTAGGTACAATACACTTGGTATATCGTATAACTTATTTATTGTAGTAAGTTTTGTAGATTTGAACTAACTATAGTTATACACAATATTTCTATTTAATTTTAAACGAAACAAAAAATTTTCAATTTTATATGCATTTTAATAAATAAACAAATAAATTAAAAAGAGTTTTGCTTATTTTAGTAAAACTTTATTTTTATTTTTTAATATTTACAAATTCGAACTAATATTTGATTTTGGATAATTTAACAATTTTTATTTAGGGCAGTTTTTGATGGATTATTCATTTTTGTTTATTTCAAGTACACATGTGTATACTGTGCATCACATGCAGAGAGCTAAATTAATAGTATTTCTCTATATTGGGGCTTGAAACAAAGCTTAATAGATTCTATTTTAGATGGTTCCTTGAATAAAAAGGAATCCTGAAAGATATTTAAAAATATTTAAATAAAAAATTATTGTCACAACCTATAATGAGATGTGACTTTCATCAGAATCATCTTGATGTAAATCGAGCCGCCATGTGAAAAATGAATTTAAAATAAGGGATAGCTATACAAACAATAAAAATTAAAGTTTGTATGAAAAAACGTGATTTCGATTGACGATAAAACATGAATTAAAAGTTAAACCCAGTTAAATAATTTTTTCTGAAATCGCTAACAAACAATTCAATGTCTTACTCATTTAAAACGCAGATTCTCAAATTTCCCTATTTTCCATAATTTCCCCGGAATTCTAATAATTGTTGACGCCGGGCCCACCGTACGCCCTTTTTTATATTTACTTGGAAGGATTGGATAGGATTGTTAGTATAGAATTGAGATCGACCTGATTACAAACACCTTGGGGGTCAATTGTCAGTAGTTACATTTTTTCCAAAAATTACTTTACTACATTTTCTCTAGAAACTGCTTTCCATCGCTGCATCCTAAAGTCAATATTAATTAGTTATCATTATCAATTACCTCTTATATATTTCCCACCACCTTACTTCCTCCGGCCATTTTTTATTGATTGCTTGATTTTTAAATAACTACTCATACTCTCAACCAATTAAGTTTAAATTTAAATTTAGTTTAATTTCTATACACCTGTTACGAATTAATTTTTAAGTGCTACAAACAACCTTAATGCTAATATTAGTGCACGAAAAAAAAAATTATACGAGACATTTCAATAATTTATAGGAGTCCACAGGATTGTGGTCTAATATAGGAACGTGTTCTACTATATATCATAGTTTTAAAAATAGTACTATAACAAACAGTTACCCAAGTAACATTTCAAAGTTTCTTAATCGTTGAGAAACTGTTTCGCAACTATTGTTGTCGTCGTGATCAATAGGTGCTAATTAGTTGTAGCAACGTAGCTATACCTTCCAGGATACGTTTCTGCAACTGTAAATGCCCAGTTATTCTGCAACTTTAGTTCTCGACGAGTTTAATAATACAGTTGCGATTTCGTTTAGTTAAAGCTGAGTAGGAACGCAGCATTTAGACGTTGTATAAACGTTATATTCTAACACTGTATAAACATTACGTTGTAACGCTATATAAACTTTTCAACACAACGTCTCTTTCTCGTTACTTCTCAACTTTGTAGGGTAAGCTCATACCAAACTTGACTAATAAATTATGAATAAATTATTATAAATTTATTTTATAAACAAGAATTATATACTAAATTGGCCTCCATATGAATTATACTGATGCTTCTCTTCAAAAAAAAAAAAGTTAAATCTAAAATCACTACAAAATTCGAAGCAACACATTAAATACGAATATATGTATGTATATTCGCCAATTCAAATTTTTAAAAATAATTTACAGGCTTAAATTTAATTTAATTTGATTGAAAACATCGTTTAGTGTATTTTCTTGGTAGTTCCAACAAAAAAATTTAAAATATTACAACAAAAATCAAACGTAATTTTCATATCAAACGAAATAGAAGAAAATTCTGAATCGGACACCATTTGTAAAATATTATAGAAAGTTATGTTAAGATGTAAAAATTTTGAAGGAAATTAGTCATTGCATATAGACAATAAGGAAAGTGAAATAGTTGTTATTGCCTCCTTGTTTTAGGCTTAAAATTTGCATTTCTCTTCGACGATATTTGTTTTTTAAATAACATAGCAGCTCCTTGATTTCCAATAAATTATAATTTATTTGAAGTTTTACATAAAAACAATTTTTTTAACTCAAATATACATTTTATTGTTCAAATTCAAAACGGATTACGAGCCTAAGTCATTTATTTAGTGATATCACTCGGATGCTCATGGTCGGAACTGTCAATATGCCTGAAAATAGAAAAAAAAAAAAAAAAGAACGCTTTAAGATCTACCAGTAGGTACTTGTGTATACAAATGTGCATTTCTTACTAGTAAATAATTAAATATAATATAAAAATTTAACACACCTTGGACATCTGCCTAGACTCGTTTTTGCTCGTTTTAGTCAAAGTATCACTCACTGACCACTATAACTTTATACATTATCATCACCAACTAATTTTAATTTAACCAAAATCCCCGCAATAATCCACCCAAAATATGAAAATATGTTATAAACTATAAGGGTTAAAATTAAAACTAAAACTAAACAAACGTTTTCTTGGGTGGTATATGTATACTCTAACCACACATAAACATTTTTTAGATTTAAAGACAATAACTAAATTAAAATGATTTAAACAAAAACTGCACAGTAAAAGCTTTTGTTTTTGTAGTTTGTTTAATGTCCGATTTAGACGTACCAACATTTTTTTAACAACAAAAAATGAAGATATTAGTAAATTATGATTTTCATTTGTAAGACAAGAACAAAAATATAAACCAACAAAAATTTTGTTGGGTTTTTTTGCCAATTGTTACTATAAACTACTTTACCATTTGTTACTATAAAAATAAATTTGACTATATAAAATATACTTGACCCGAGTATATTTTTGATATGTTATAGCAACAAACACAATAAAAATGGCGATTTGTGAAATTTTTATAGCGCTTTATTATATTTTACTAAAATTTTAATAAAATAAAATTTACGTTCGAATTTTTTTCATTTAACCCGAAAATGCCATAATTTTGATAAATAAACTAGTATCAGCGCCATATTTATTAAAAATTATTTTTTCGATTTTATACCGCCAAAAAATTATGGCACGACCGCCATTGTTGTTTTATGCTTTTCTCTTTTTATCGCATGTACATTTTTTTATGTTGCGTGTAGCTCTAAGCACCAACAAAAAAAATTGTTGGAAACAAATGTTGGTACGTCTAAATCGGACATTATTCTAATTTTCTTAAATTCTGTACAATAAAAAAAACCATCCAACCCAAATGATTTATCCCAAACAATTTCGTAACAAAACCAAAAAATTATCATATTTTCATAAAAAAAAGTAAATCAAAAATTTTATGTGATGGTAGTCAAAATGTAATGGACATTTTCTTTTCAATTAGTAATTAAAATATTACCTTAATCTATATATAGCCGTGTTTTCCATGAGAACTGCACTAGAACTCGATAGACTTTAAATTCATTTTATTGTAAGTAAACCGAAATAAAAAATGAATTCATAAAGCGCGAATGAGAAGTACATTTAACATAATACATAATAATACATATTTTAAGCTGTTACAGCAATAAATAATTACAATTATAGCTTATTTTTTAGTTACACTGGATAAACCCATAAATTTATCGAGTGCAGTCGCGTGTAATGACGTCACCAGAAAATAAGAAAATATTGATGAAATAACTTAAAGGGGAATTTTTTAAACTTAAAATATGTATTTATGCTAAATACACTACATATTCGCGCTTTATGAATTTATTTTTTTTTTCGGTTTACTTACAATAAAATGAATTTAAAGTTTATCGAGTTCTAGTGCAGTTCTCATGGAAAACACGCCTTATATAAAAATGAATTCCTGTTTGTTTGTTTGCTTGTTTGTCTGTTCCGAATGGGCGTCTCAGCCGCTCAACCGATCGCCATGAAATTTTTACCATGTACAAGCTGCATATCCAGAACCAACCTTATGATATTTTGGAAGGGGCTGGACTCCGGGGTCTATGGGCTGCGGTACAAGTTTTTTCGAAAATTTTAATTTTCTTTAAATTTTTCCACGAAAATGAGTTTATGGGGCTGGTTATATGAAATTACTGACATGTTCGAATCCGAGGGGCCCAGCCCTGGATCAAAAATTAATTTTAATATTTGATTATTTCAAAATTACTTCTCAGTCGATCAACCGATCGCCATGAAATGTTTACCATGCAAATGTTGCATGTTTAGGACCAATCTTACGATATTGTGAAAGGGGCTGGACCCCGGGGTCTAGGGGCCATGGTACAATTTTTTTCAAAAATTTAAATTTTTTTACGAGAATGAGTTTTGGAAAGGGGTTATATGAAATAAGAGACATGTTCGAATTCGGGGGGTCCGCCCCTGGATCAAAAATTCATTTTTACATGTAAAGATACAATTATTTGATTGTTCTGAAATAACGCCTTAGCCGCTTTCAGGACCAAGCCCACGATACTTTTGAAGGGGCTGGACCCCGGGGTCTAGGGGCTATGGTACAAATTTTTTCTGAAATTTCAATTTTTTTAAGATTTTTTGACGGGAATGACTTTAGGAAAGTGGATATATGAAATTAGTGACATACTCCAATCCGGAAGTCTGCCCTGGATCAAGAATTCATTTTTACATTGTATAGATACAATTATTTAAATGTTCCGAAATAGCGCCTTAGCTGCAAATTTATACACCAAAAAGGATATCTAGCGTGCGATTGTTATACACAAGTCATACCTCTACTATAATTGATTTAATTATTCAAATTAATTTTATTAATTTAAATTTAAGACAATCTTTCATCACTTTAACTGAAGACAAATCTCTGAACACTTACATATATTATCCACACTGATAATCCATTTTTACTGGTTTGACATGTACTGTTTAGTATTTCCTATTTATCATATTATCCTGTTTGGAAATGTACTATAGTTAGCGAGTTCTAATTTCCACATAACTTCAGAAATAATTAACATTCTATTTTAATACACTATTGCAACCGGCGGCTTTTAATGAAAATAGTAGTTTCATACTAAACGCCAATAGTTTATTACTTTATTTAGTTTATTACTTAAATAATCAATGATTGTTTCATAAAATCAATTCTAGGAAAGGTACTAAAAAATATTGTACGTATAAACTGATTTACTTTGAAAAGTACTAGCGTTTTATATTTGAAAATAGCATCTTCTACTAGAAACAACCTTGGATTCAAATTATTGTACGTGTAAAATTCCCTTAGTTTGAAAAAACTTCTTTTGTTTTTCGAAATGTCATTTTCAACCACAGTTCGCGGTAAAACGTATCGAAGTGGACGTAGTTTTAATCGTTTTGAATAAATTAATATTAATTTGTGTTTCGGATGCCGTTGTTCTCGATTAGTTAGCTATATTGCAATAAAATAATTGTTGGTGATTATTTTCCAGGTATTAAATATTATTTCAAGTGAATATACATTTTTATTAGATTTAAGTTTTCAGTTTATAAACGTGTTAATCTATGATTACTTTTTGATTCTAGATAACATTTGATTTTGCTTAAAAAAAATTCCGTAAAGACATTTTCAAACACAGTTCGCGGTGAAACGTATCGAAGGGAACATAAAAATCGTTTTGATAAATTAATACTAATTTATGTTTTGAATGCCCGTCATTCCTGATTAATTAGCTACACGTTTCATTTTTGCTTAAAAATGCCACCGAAAAAAAGATCAATTGGGCCGGTAACTGCAAAGTCGAAGAAGATTAGAGCCGCAAGGGTGGCTGAATCAAGCGAACAGCGTGAAGCACGACTTGAAAATGACCGAAGCAGTACGTCTTCTTCTAGAGCTAATGAAACAACTGAACAGTGTGAACACGACTTGCAAACGTTCGAAGCAAGATGTCTTCTTCAAGAGCTGATGAAACAACTGAACAGCGTAAACCCTAACTTGAAAATGTTCGAAGCAGGATGTCTTCTTCTAGAGCTACTGAAACCATTGAACATCGTGAGGCCCGGCTGGAAGTCGATCGGTTACGATATGGACGATTAATAGAAACTTTTAGAGGTGATTTAAAGTTAGCAGCATTCAATTACGAGAAAGACTATGATTACAATGTTTCAATTGGGCAACTGGAAAAGTGAATTTGCCTCCTCTGGATGATTCACCTGAACCTCTTCTAGCTTACGTTTCCGGAACTACTGAGTTATCCAGACATTTTCTACAAAATATTCGAAAATATAACTCATGCTTTCAAATGACATCTTTTGGAGCAACCCAAATTGTTAAGGATGGAGGTTTCAATATTACAAAATTTCGCCTAGATGCATTGACGGAGGCACCCGTTACTGAATACAGCTATTTATAATTTTCTTTTCATATGTGATTGCAACTACAGCGATGTAAAGAGAGAATTCTTGAATAACAATCAAGGTATTTGAATTATATACCTCCCGTGCAACGCCGGGTAACTCAGCTAGTATAATATATTTATGGATCACCAGTGGTTGATAGTGGTTAACTGAAGTAAATTAATTTAATTCGGGTTTTGTGCGGGAGGGACTTTAGAAATTATTACGATATTAGTCTGGTGAGTCTGGTGAGATATAAGCCATAACACTTGGACAATTTTTTTATTTGAAATAAAACTCGGGTCACGAGGTAAGAGGTATTGTGCATTCCTGACAGACAATTATGTGAGTTGAAGTCTTAAAGGCCTTACCAAACTCTCCCAGGTTTATAATACGATAATTGAAGGGTTTTATGATTTGTCTCAACCCACTGAAGGACTCGCAGAGCTAGTTCCTACATTTCTGTTCCCATGTCCTAACGCCGATCGCTAGATGACTCTTAGAGTAGGCAACACTTGGTTCAGGGCCGAAGAAGGTGCAATTAGCTCCCATTATTGCGCAGCATTTTTAGAAAATCGCAGTTTCCGAGATTTTACACGGCATATTTGAACTGAATTTTTTGTCCTGCGCCAGGTATTGACAAATCACATCAATGAAATTAATCTCCAAACATAACACTCTGGAGGCTGATTTTATACAAAGTTTCTAATGATTTCTAGAAAATTTAATTTTCACCAAATTTGCCACGGGAATCTTGAATTGATATTTTTCCAGCAATAGCTACTCTCAATTCAGAGGCTGATTTTATTCTAAATTTTGTGGATTCTTCTGATTTTCCACGATTAGGTGGAAGAAAGTTTATCACGTACAACTATTACAAAAATTTTGATTGCAATCCATGTATTCCGTTTACTTTAGACTGAAAACCACTGAATTTTGTATTTTCGGCTGGAATGATAATAACGTGATCTGCATTATCGACTTTTTACTTTCGGCTGGAAACTTCCAGCTAACTTTAACAGGGTCGAAAAAGGAGTATAACAAATGGAAATAATACAGATGCATCGTTCAACTCTACGCATACTTTAACACATGGAGACACATCTAATTACTGAAAATGAATATTCCCGTCGAAAATACCTTATTTTTCATGACGATTTTCACTAACAAATAAACATTTCAACCGGTGTGAAGTACTTAACGTTAACAGCAAAGTGTGTCTTCCCAAATTGACAGAAAAGTGTCATTTATACAAAAAAGTGCAAAATCCAAAATTTTTAATGTAATTATAGTTATACTATAGCTGAGGTACCCGGCGCGGCGTTACCCGGGGTAAATAAAATATTTTGGCATCAAAATCTGATTTTTTTTTTAAATTAACTTATATCGTTTTCCAGTGTAGTCTTCAAAAGATGGTAAAACATATTTCAACTCATTTATCTAAACTCAGTTCTGTATTCAATAAATTGTTTACTGGTTTTGAGCTCTTTAGTTCAAAATTATTTTAGAATGTTTATATTTCAAAATTTATAGAGAACCACAAGTATTTTCAAATCTATAGTTATTGGCACATTTCTATAACAATTGGCACTTTAAATAAGTATATAATTATTGGCATACTTGTATAACAATTCCCATACGGAAAATCTACATTTATTGGCACGTTGCGTTAGGTTATTTTTGTGATAGTTAATAAAATTCGAAATTGTAAAATGTGAAAAAGAGTCAAAAAATATATTTCAAATAAAACCTTAAAATAATAAATAGTCCTACTATCATCAAAATATAATCAGTACTATATTCAATCTTATATTTGTATAATATTACTATCACATAGTTTCATTATTCACATGTTTTGCATCCATTGCATATAAATATGGGAATATAATTGTACTTTAATTTTATGATACATTTCAAATGAAATTCGCGAGTACATTTATTGCACTTAAGTTCAAAATTGTCGGAACTAGAATTTCAAGATAATGCATAGGTATAGTTATAACACATACTACCGCTTGCAGGAGAGTTGTTCCCAATGTCAAATGTTATGTGAACTGGGGAAAATTTTCGAATATGATGTTCGGTTGCAGGTTCACAAATGCTAATTTCACTAGGTACGGGTGAAGATACATTTTTATTGAAGCACCCATATTCATGCTTTCCATTAAATTATTTCCAAATTAAAAAATTGGCTCAATAGTATGTTCGTCGATCCTCATAATATCTATGTGAGTGGGTGTTACAAAAATTTCATTTGCAATATTGTTTTCTATTGAAACTAATATTTTGTCGGTCGTTGTAGTGTGAGTTTGGGATTTAGCCCTTATATGAATGGTGTAACTTTGGAATTTGTTCTAACTTCGGTGCAATTACCTAAATAATCGTTAATGACACATCTTATTGACATATTCAATTAAGAAAGTATTTCAAGGCATGAGTACCGGAACGTCCTTGTTGGAATTTTTGACTACAATATTCATAACGGACTGAATGTTGGTAAAGCTTGTGCTGGTTTATTTATTGATGCTGCTAGAGGCTTAGATATGGTTGACTATATAGAATTCTTCTGAATATTTTATAGGACATTGGTTATAGGGGATTTGCTAACAAGTATGGTTTGCTCCTTACCTTGTCAACAGATCGGTTAGAGTTAAAATTAATGACACTATAAGTGAACCAAAAATTGTGAACGTTGGTGTTCTCCAAGGTTCAGTATTAGGCCCTCTGCTATTTCTGATCTGTTTAAACTGAATTTATTTATACATGGTCGTTATACCGGGTTTGCTGATGATATAAATGATTAAAAGTCTTATGTCTAGTATGGTTTGATTAATTCTAAGTTATAAAACAAAATATTATATGTTATTCAAATTGACTGGCACAACATCAGCAGAAAATGTTAATCAGGTAATTTATCATAATATTTCCAAGTGTGCATCTTCTCTGTGTAGTTTTGAGTGTATTAATATTGAATTAGTCAATGCGTTTAAAAAACTTGGGGTTCATTTGGACAGTAATCTCGTTAAACTAAATAAATGTTGATTACAGTTTATATTTTAATATATTTTTAATTTAAGATAAACTAAAACAGAACGATATGCATCGATTTCAAAATTGTCGAATGACGTAATTTGACGTATTACACGCATTTATGGGTATTGCTCATGAGATTCCTTCATTAGGTAATAAGATGTAGGCCTAATTTAACTATTGCCCAACTTTGAGAATTTTCTCTTGGATCTCAGATGCGCAAATAAAGATATGTGAATATATGTACATGCTTATACGGACTACCCTCATATTTATAGTTCACGAACTTTGACGTAATACTAAACGTACTTAGGACTTGCTAAAAGGATTCCTTTATTGGGTGATTAGATGTAGGCCTAACTTAACTATTGACCAACTTTAAGAATTTTCTCATGGATTTCAGACACGCAAATTGAATTTCAGAATATAATACTAGAGAGAGCAGTAAATTCCTCCTTTTCCAAAATATTTTTAAAGAACTTCTCTCAATTTTTTACTAACTCAATAATATAAACCCCATTTTTTTTATTTAGGAGAAATTTAGGATAAACTTCACATGCATGCCGTTACAACATTTGTATGTTTATAAGGTTTTGAGAGTATTTTTTACGCGTAGTAAACAACAAATTATAAGGAGCCTTATTCGCTCAATATTCGCGGTAACCATAGTTTTCTTTATAATGTTCCCCGATTGTTTACTGACCACTTTCGCTGTTACGTCCTTGTTACTGCTCCAGTTTTCTTCAACGCGTTATCAATTTTCATTAGAGGCCTTATTCACTCAAAATCATTTTTATCAAGAGGGAAAATGGCTACTTGAAACAGCTGACATCACATTTCTTTTTCGGGTTGTCACATAATAGTTTTGCATTGCTTATTTATTTAAAATTGATATTAAGTGTATGGCTTTGCCTGATAATTAGTTTGTTGCTATAGTTATTGTTATTTATGGTTATTAATTTGTATTATTTTATATTTTCGTGTATTATTATTAGTTTTTATTTTTAGTTTATTATTAGTTATTATATTTCTTAGTATTGTAAATATTATTAATTGTTTCACTTTTTATATTTTCTTTTTTTATGGTGGATTCGATTCTGTCGTTCGTTCGGCACAGAATTCCACAGAATTTTTTATTTTTTTTTTTTGTCTCTTTTATACTTGTCAAGTAATTTATGTTGATGTAAAAAATTAAAATTTTAATAAATAAATAAAAGCTTACTACAATCCGTGTGGTTATTAAGTCATTATACATTACATAGATAACAGTGATGGAAGATGGCAGTAAACATTTGGTAAAAACATACCAAAAATTATGATACCACCTGGGAAAATTTCAAGTTTAAAAAATCTAACGTACACTAGTAAAACTAAAGATGAATTTAGCAAGTATTATTTTAATTCGTCAGAGCCAACTTTGATGTACTTTTCAAAATGAAAGTTTGAAAAATTTTTTTTTAGAAATAATTTAATTTTAATATTTCTGCAATTAATATTTACTTAATGCCAATATAGACTTCTTGTATATTGTTGTTAAAGATATGTAGAAAACTTTTATATAGACATTTTATAATATGTTTGCTTTTTTCATTGAACAACTTGAAGCTAAAAAACACCATTTTTACTATGGATTCCTATGGAAATCAGTGAAAAGTTATACCACTAAAAAAGCTTCTAAAAAATACGTCATAATGATTATGGCCCTATACTCTAGAAGGCTCTGATTATACACAAAAATTACCAGTGCCAAGTATATTTATACGCATACTTAAGTAAAATTATCAGCATAAATCAGTTTATTGTACATAAAAACATTCATTTTAAGGTTTCTGTTTGAAATTTAATTTTTCTTTTTTTTCTTTTTCTGCAACACGATTTGTAGATAGTATTGTCGCCAATTACATACACTTCTGTTATAAATAGGTTTTTGTTGGTATAAATATCCATATATTCTGATGGCGGTTTCATTATTCTCGTCGTATATAACTTAAAAAAAAAAAAATTCTACCTTTATATAAATAAATCACGAAAAATTGGTTTGAGTTGTAGTGTATTTGTACACATTGTACAAGTACTTAGTACATAAAAGCAGAAAATGCTTTGGTTATATGAAAAATAAATTATCCAACTAATAATAATGGATATATAAATATTTACTATTGGTTATGGGTAAAGTGAAATATAACAATAATAAATTTAATGGTGAAAACTACTTGAAAGCAGCTATCCCGCGATTTTTATTTATTTATGCGCTGACTTGTGTTTTATTTGTTTGTTTATATGCGGTTTGTCCATCGTGCCGCAGTGCCGGTAAATTGTAATTGACACATTCAGGCCTCGGACATCAAAGAGTGTTTTTTTTTTGTACGTAAATCAATCAACAATTGTTGTTGTCTTGTATACATTATAAATTATTTTGTAATAAAATGAATGTTTACTAGTCGAAATAATATAAATAAATAGCAGAACTATAACCTTTTTGCTCCACCCAATATATTTTTGTTGTTGTTATTGTATTTAAATCGGATAATCTAAAGTATAAATCTAGAAATATGTGTACAATATACAAAACAAATAAACAAACAGAACAACAGTATTTTACCATTATAAAAAAAAGCAAACGTAATTTTCCTTATCCAATAACAGGCAATCATTGGGTGGTATTAACAAAAGAAATTGCTGTAGAATTTTTTTTTTTTCTTTTTTTGTAAATCACGAATCATATTTTTATGCTTTAATTTTCGTAGGAAAACTTTATAAATTTGTACAAATTGACGTACATTTTATTTTATTTATATTTTTGAATAACTAAAGCACGATTTCATAGTTTCGAGTTGATTTAATTTTTTATTTTCTTAATATTGTATGATGTGCTGCAATCAGTTTGAGTCTAATGGCATAGCCAATAAAATGTAGAACGAGCGTGTGTGTGGTATCATTAAGGTTTTTTACACTAATTATATTGATGCGAAATTATTTTTTATATACTTATATTGGATGTGAGTGATGTACTATATCGTCGGCCAAACTCGCAGAATGCATAAGTCCAAAAAACATATTTTTCAGGAGGCGATGAAAACTATTTCATTCTCCATATTGTCTATATGCAAACACTAATTTACTTTCTAAGTTTTTTCCTTTAACATTACTTTTTTTTGATATTTTAGAAACAGCAATCGAATCACAATTTTTTCTTCTTTCGTTCGATATGAAAAACGCAAAATTTCGTTCGATATGAAAAACGCAAAATTGGCAAAAATGGACTTACGCATTCTGCGAGTTTGGCCGACGATATGTAGGTACATCTATTTATTATATGGGAAATTATTTTCAATTTATTCATCTGCGGAGTAAAACATCTTAATTACAATAAGATTTAAATCTAATTTTTCTTATATCATTGAGATGATTGATTTATTATTCTTCAAACTAATAAGTCAAAGGAAAATTAACTTTTATTTACAAAATAAATTACAATTTTATATCTGACTCTAGTTGTAGGCATAAAATAGTCAAATCTTCTCTAAACGTGATACTTTGAAGAAAAAAATTGGAATTTACGTTGATTGTTTCATAGGATAGTTGCTCTGATTATCTCGCATGAAAATAGCATAATAGATAATGAATTTATATACTTTTTAAACCATGGGAGAGCTTAGATCGAAGTAGCCGGAGAAGCCGAAATCAACAAGGCTGCCCAGAATCAAATGCTTTTCGTTTACAAATGAGTAAAGCAGAATAAACTTATAGGCTGCGGAAATGGAAAGAAAACACGCTAGTTCACAATGTTTAAAATTTATACATTTCAAGATTTCAGTAAATTCAAATTATTAACAAAGTCGGTTTTATTGAAACAATGTTAATCTGAAAATGTCCAAGTCACGTTCTGTAAGAACAGGATACAGGAACTCTTGTCACAGATCGACGATACAACTTTTTCTTTTCAACAACGTTACGTAATTCGCTATCTTGGTCAGATAAAATGCGCAAGTGTTAAGTATTGTGCAATGCCGCAGCAACCCGAAAACCTGTCAAGGGCTGTAAGTATTATTTCTGTCATGAAGATAATATTGAACATCGCGAAAACTACAGACAAGAACAAAAACATTTTTACATTCGAACATAGCTTCCACTTATTGCTGTTTTTGTAATATTTCTGCTATGATTGTTGCATCACTTTTATTAGCTCGTTATAGTCCTATTACCTACATCAATAATGCAGCCATTATGGGTACTACAAACAAAAAAGATTTTACGAATGGTTTGTTCCATTGAACACGTCATGCGCTGGAAAGAATAATACTGACTTTTTGAATGTATATAAAGATGTAAGTCACATCCCATATTGTTATTAAAGATGTAGTTACTTTCAGTAACAAAAACGTCTGAACGTTTGTGATCAGTTACTGTTGTCGCTTATTTTCTGACGCGTTAAATTTTTAAGCTTATAGATATTTTGGAAACATATCACGGGATCAACCCAGTAGATATGTTACGATTTTTTGACATCCAGTAACAAAAACGTCTGAGCGTTGCTGATCAGTATCGCTAGTCCGTAACTTGGCCGAAAACATTGCAAGAACAGGCCAAAAACAGTCTAATTAAAGCGCATCCACTCCAATCCAATGCAATTTTGTCTGCTATATCTTCAAAATAATCAAAGTTCAACACCGAGAATTTTTGGTTATCTTTAAGTCGCTGTACTTCGATATGAAGATTATCTAGGACACTTTGAACTTGCTGTGTGTTGTACGTAAAAGTTGGAGAGTTCATTGTTTATCAATGAACTTTGTTGCTTATCATACATCTTCTCGCTCCTGGAGAGGTAAACTAAACCTTCTAAACCTCCAGAAGAGTAACCATAAATGCTTTTTTTCACCATTGCATATGCCCGAGGAATATCACGTTAAATAACATTAATTGATATCGACTTCTACGTTGTTTATTCCAAAAAAATGTCAACCTACTTTCGTCATCGTTATGTTTTATTTTCTTTTTCTACGTAATAAATAATCACAATTTGCTAGCAAATAACTACTTTGGGGTATCCCATTAAATGTTGGTAGCCACTTTCAACTGATATATTAGCCGATTGCATTTCTTGCCCTCCAGTGCCAGCTGCAGAGGCATCGCCATCATATACATCCGCTGCTGAATTCCTATCTGCCACGACGGCATCTAAAGTTCTGCTACCCAAGGACATTGCCAGATTCAGTCTGTTGCCCACCGTCACCACGTGGAGATGCCCCCCAATCATTGTACTTATAGTAACCAAAAACGGTTGTCTTGCGGTTTTTTTAAATAATAACACAGCACATATATGTACGTGGATGACATTTTGTATATGGTATATGGTTTGGCGATGTTGGAAATATATGCATTGGCGGTGCTGGTGGTATGTATATTGGTGATGCCGGAAGTGCGTATATTGGCGGTGCCGGTGGTGTATATACTGGCGGTGCTGGAGATCTATATATTAGATGCATATATATTAGTGGTACTGGCGGTCTGTGTATTGACGGTGTTGGAGGTAGATTAAAAACTGCAGTTGACATCACACAGAATTTGGCGCTTTTTTTGATAAATCTGCCTGCGAACAACACAAAATCAAGTGAATCGTCCATTGCAACAATACGATTCACTTTCTCGTTGTAGCCAGTATCCAAGTAAAGGACCCCGCACTTTTTATATGGAAACTAACCCTCGATCAAACTCTCTGAAACTTTGGATTCTGGTAGCCCTTGACCTGTTGAATTCTCAATGGTTGCTAAGTCCTAAGAATTCATGTTTCTGAGATATAGTCCTTAGAAGTTGGGATTATCGTCCTTTTTTAAAAAAGCGTAAAGCTACTATTATGTCTGTTTAAACATAAACAGACACACAGACAAACAGTGTGTTTCTGTGTATATGTGTTTCTATGTGTGTTAGTGTGTAGCTTGTAACCGCATGGCTTAGGTTTTGACCGTACATGTGGTCGCACACTATTTTGGATAGCTATACCCGTCGGCTAGGGAGGTCCCGTTATACCCACATGCTACGTCAGCCATGTTACAAAACTACATTTAGTGTGCTATGATTACTTTTTTAATAAATATTCACTGCTAATTATGAAAAAAAAAAAACAACAACAAACGATCATACGTACGCCACTGCATCCACCACCCCATCATGAATTAAAAGTTACCACATATTTTTTTTTCTTTTAATTAACGCAAAAAAAAACAAAACCAAGAAAAAATTTAATTTACTTAAGTTATAACATTTACCTCTTGTATTTTCTTTATTTTTTATTAAAATTTCACAAAACTATTAAGTTTTACAAACATTTTGGTTATTATTGATTTTTCCTCTTTTTTAAGTTTTATTTTTTTTCTCTTCGCTTCGACATGCTCGATCTTCATGTCCAAAATTGACTGTCCCAAAATCTTCTTTTTTCGGCCCGATCATGATTATTTCATTCTTCCCCTTTCCCGGGCATTTACTGGTTTTTTTCATGATCTACGTACAATTGTATTTTTTCTATTTTTCCCTTTCCAATCACGTCACATACACCAATTATTACGTACTCCGCAATATGCAATCAATTCCTATATTCATTGATAATAAAGTGAAAGTAAGGCTAAAACAAAATTGTTCATTATGTACATATAAGCGGTCGGTCAAAATTTGTTCTAATGTTTATACAGAAGAAAGCTCACATTTAGGGGAATCGTTACAGGGCACGTTCAAACTCAAATGTATTCTTACACATTTGAATTTGAAGCTGAAAAAAAAATGAGACTAAATTGATTGAGTAAAAATAAACTAAGATAGATTAAGTCTTGATATCCATAATATGAAAAGTTCCCAGATCTTTGTTATTTTCATCTACCAGAGTGTAATAAAGCTCTCCTAGTTTAGATTTGACGAAGGCTTTTAGAAATTGGAAAGCAAATTTTGCCTTGAATTTGTTTGCCGCATTACTCATGGGATGTTGCTTAACGTAGACTTGTTGTCCTAATTTCAAAGTTCTCCTCCTAGTTCGAAGATTATATTGGCTAGAATATTTATTATACGCTTTAACGAGATTATTCTTGACATCCTCATGTTCGATTGCCAATCTGTCAGGAGTCTCTATCCAGTCTAAAATATTTTCACTCAGTAAATCGATGTTACGCAATGTTTTATAATCTTTCGCATGTAAGATTTTATGGTAACCAAACACTAGAAAGTGTGGCGAATATTCTGTTGATTGATGGACTGAATTTCTGAGCGCACTTCCAAATTCTGGCAAAAATTTGTCCCAACTTGAATGTTTATCCTTCACGTAAGCTCTCAATGCTGCCACGATTGATCGATTAACTCTTTCTGAAGCGTTGCTTTGTGGTGAATAATAAGCCGTCTTGATATGTTGTATTCCGTACTCTTTGGTTAATGCCGCAAATTCTTTCCCCACAAATTGTACACCATTATCGCTGTGAATAGTTTCTGGCACGCTGAACGAAGGAAATAATTCATCTCGCAGGTATTCCATGATTTTTGGAGCAGTTGCTTTAGTCAAAGGTTTTAGAAGCACAAACTTCGTCAGATTATCCAAAATGATCAAAATTGTAGTTTTGCCGTTTGCTGTTCTTGGATAGGGCCCCAATAAATCCATGTAAATTTTCTGCCATGGCCTTTCCGATAAAACCTGATTTCCCAGAGGTGGACGTAAACACTGATTTGAAGATTTAGTTTGTTTACATATCTCGCATTTGGTTATATATTTATGTACTTGTACAGCCATTTTAGGCCAGTAATGCAGTCTTCTTAAGCGCTCTAATGTTTCGCGAATTCCGCCGTGTGCTCCACTTGGTACATCATGCTCCTGCTTAATCAAACTCTCACGAAGTTCATCCGGAATCCAAGTTTTCCAACACGGAATGTCTGTCACAGGAATGTTTGATTTAGGTTCAATCCTAATATAGATTTTACCACTCTTTACCAGTAAGTTCGGGTAAAGCTCTGGTTCCAGTGGAATTTTTGCGCGTAATGTAGTGTAAGATTGGTCTTGTATTGTGTTTCCATCAAACAGCTCATCATCTTGTAGTTTGGCATCCTCGTTCAATTCAACTGCTGTATCACAATTCATTCTCGGTAGGGCGTCAGGAACAATATTCTCGCTACCTTTTTGATGGACGATGTTAAAATCAAAGCCTTGCAATTTTAAGCTCCACCGCGCTAAACGTCCACTTAGTTCTTTCTGGGACATGAGTCACTGGAGGCTGGCGTTGTCTGTGATAATCGTAAACCTGTAGCCTTCAATGTAGGGTCGAAATTTATTGACGCTTACGACGGCTGCCAGACACTCCAGTTCGGTTACGGTGTAGTTGCGTTGAGCGGCATTTAGCTTTTGCGACATAAATGATATAGGCTTTTCATTTCCTTCGTCGTCTTTCTGGAAAAGCACTCCTCCAATACCTTGAGATTTATTGTCAACCCTCCTTTGGACAATAAATCGGATACGGTTTTTAGGATTCCCAGGTGCTCGTCGATACCAGCTGAGATATTCAAAAGATCGTCTAAATAAACAAAAACGCGATCTCGAAGCTGGTGTGGTATCACTCGATCCATCAGTCTGCACATGGTTTGGGGTGCGTTACACAACCCAAACGGCATGACGCAGAACTGATAGAGAGGACGGCCTGGGACTGTAAATGCTGTTATCTCTTTCGCGCTCTCAGAAAGAGGTATCTGCCAAAACGCGTCTTTAAGATCGAGGCTGGTGATAAATTTCGTTTCTTGCAGCCTGCCGAGCAACCCGTCTATGAACGGAAGTGGATATGCATCCGTTTTCGTTACGGTATTTATCTTCCGTGAATCTCTAAGCAGAGTCGATATTTGCCATTTGCTTTGGTTACCAGAACAACAGGTGAACTCCACGAACTTGTGCTCTCTTCTATCACACCAAGGGAAATCATCCGATCTATTTCCTGAAAAATTAAATCTTGTTTAATAGGTGATACCGGGTAGTGTCTTTGTTTTATAGGGACACAGTTGCCTACATCTATCAACCCATTCTTACTGAAAGAAGGAAAACTATTTATAATTTCCTCTAAATCTTTTTTGTGCTTAGCGCTTAGTTTATGTTGGTCTGGTTGCTCATTACCCTTGACATCTGTGAGGTCTCCTGTCAATTCGCTGGTCACATCGGGAGCAACATTGAATTTTCTCCAGAATCTACTCCTAGATAGTACCACACAAAATTTTACTAACTCTGTTTTACCCATATACTTCACCGGTAGATAAACATGTCCAATTACGACGTTACTGGAACCATCTGCTGTTTGTATGAATGTATTTAGAGTTTTCAGTGGAACTTCCAGAGAACTTAAAAATCCTTCACTGCCTTTACCCAAAATACTAACGCTCGCACCGATCTAATAAACCGAATTTCACTCGTCCACAGATGGTAATTTTTGCATATGGTCGGGGATCGTTATCAAGAAATTCTGTTATTGTGTAAATGGAACAAAGGTGGCTGTACGCTTTTTGTGTTTGCCAATATCGTTGAATCCGCCTGCGTCGATTATTGGATGAGACTTGATTGGTTGTAGCTGGTAAAAAGTTTGCTGTTTTATTGGTATCTAGGGATTCGTTGAATTTGGGTTGTTCGTTGATCTGGGGCTCGCAAACTTTACCGAACGAGATCCCCCAGTTTGTGTCGCGTTCGGTGCCATACTTCCCTGAAGTCGTTTCTTTGCTCATCGCAAACAATCGCTGATTTTCATCCCGGCTAATCCACATCCTTCACAAAAATTGTGAGTTTTATCCATTTTACAGTTTGTAAATTTGTGCCCTAGATCTTTGCAATTCCAGCTCACAACGAACTGTTGCCTAGTCATCGCATTGACGTCCAGCGGAAACGTATAGTTTTCTCCATCATCAGATTCATCGATGTCCTTTAGATTTTTACACGTTGTGCTGGTTGATTGTCCTACTTGCTCCGAGAGCTACGCGATTGTCGGTGGACGTCTGGTTCGTGTCTCAATGAGACGGCGAGGATCAAATCCGGAGGTGTTCCACAACTTCTCGAAGTTATCACAGATTTTCCTCAATGATGCTGTATTATTGATCACCATGTGTTGAGTAGCATTTTTCAAAGCTGGATTCATGTTATCCAATAAGATTTCTAGAAGGTCTTCATTGGCTATTGGCTCCATTAGACGATAATTTGCAGTTTCAATATCGGTTAGGAAGTCGTTAAACGCCTCCTTCGGATATTGGATTCGACTACGGATGTATCTGCGAGTTTCCCGTTCTCCTTCCTTACTGCTGAAGCGGTTTAGTAGGGACTCCTTCATTTGCGTCCAACTTTCGGTTTTATTTGATCGGATAATATTAAAATACCACTTGTCAGCTTTATCCGTTACGAAGTTTCTCATCAAAGTGACCAATTCATGCCTTGGAACGTCATCCTGATAAGCATGCTCTTCGAGTCGCATGACGAAATCTTGCACGTTCTCTTCGCCTCGCTTACTTTCACGTCCGGAGAATGAAATTTTCCATCTGGTGGGATCCACGCGTTTTCTGTGATAATTATTTAATTTTGAACGCGTACTATTATGTGTTTGGTTGAAAACTTCCGAACTTCCTTCCGAATCACTATCGCTCTCATTTGTATCGTTTTTCTGATGCGTTCCTTTTTGATGTTTTCGTAAACTCCCTTCTCGTTGGTCTTGGGAAATTTCAGCCATTTTGTCCATGAACATTTGGGACATCTCCTCAAGTTTTTGTGAAAACCACCTTTCCAATAGTGTTTCTAAGTCCGTTTCAGACCTTTGCTCTTCTGCATTTGTACTTTTTGGGTCACGTTTCGAATTAGTATTTTGACCAGCCTTAGAGGTAGATGGTTTCTGTCGCACTTTTGTCGATGCCTCAGATGTACTTTCAAGCTTTCGTATATCTCGACTACTGTACCTAACAAACCTTTTGAGAGAGTTAAGTACCACCGTTCCAGCTGCCAAATTTGGGAAAGAGCCAATCAATCGCTGGGCTCTGTCTCGCCAGTGCAAGATTCGAAGAAGAACTTTCTTCTTGTCAATGACTGAACTATTCTCCACCTGCTCCAACGCGTTATCCAAAACTACTGTCTGTTGGCTGATAGCGTTTAATTCTTGTTCAGGCTCAGTCTTCACGTGTGATACCTTTGGTTTCAGCAGAGGATTTTGAACTTCTTGTTGGATCGTTTCCATTAATTTTTTCTCGATCCCCGCCGAAGAACTCTGCATGCCTCTCACTTCATATTCCACTTCCAACTCTTCCGCGTTTAGACTGTCTTAAATAAGTTTAAACTCCATTTTTAAAAAAATATTTTAATTAAATGTGAACTAGGTAACAAAACAAATTTAAGATATCAAAAAAAAAATCCGGCAAATCGACACAGCAACAAAACAAATTGTAGCTTCACACTTTGGATAATTCAATAAAATTTTGTAATAAATTCCAAAACAATGAGCTTTCCCTTGAGAAAAGACTTGAAGAATTTACTTTTTCGGAAATTCAATTTATCACAAAACAATTAATTAAGAAATTTAATAGTTTTGGCTTTGACCAACACCGTTCAATATACACGTAATAAAAAAATGAACTTATTATTTTTATTTTTTTTTATCAATTTAACGAAAAGTAAAAATAATAAGAATAATAAATATTTTTTTTTTTTTTTTCGCTGGCGCTACATCCCATAGAGGGACTTGGCCGCTTCATAGTGAAGTTTCGTAATCGATTAGTTCATTGATCCATACATTAACCAGCCGTGATTTTTTCATCACCCGCCGGGAATCGAACCCGGGACCTCCGGAGCTTGAAGCAAGCATGCTAACAACTGTGCCACCGGGGCGGATATACAATAAAAATATGATGAAATGTGAAGAGTTTGACGTGCTAAATGGGCATCTGCTTTTATTTTTTTATCACGTGTAGATATTTTTTTAACATTTTTTTTATAATTGCTCAAAATTCAGCATATTTTGTGTTTCTTTCTCGCATTAACGCTACTTTGACGGACGTTGTTTTTACACTAATGCAAGTTCTTGCGCAGTTCTCGCTGTGACTCCGTGGCGTTCAGTAAGTAAAAAAGCTTTCTAGTGATAGTTTTTATTTCAAAGTGAATATTTTGGTAAGTTTTGCCAGAGCCTACTGTATAAATAAGAGCCTCCAGTATCGACTGTATTTTTTACTAAGCTGAAAATAAAGTACATACAATTTTTTCTTTACTATGAACTTTTATGGAAAACGGTTATTTTCATTTACAGTTTTAGTTTATTAGAAATATGAGCTTTTGTTTTGTATTTATATGAAAATGTTCATGAAACATGTAATATTATTTGATTAAAAAATCAAGTCTTGAAAATGTTTATTTCTTAGTGAAAATCGCCATGAAAAATAAGGTACTTTTGAAATTTTAAATATTGTTGTTTTTGTAATATATACGTCATCAACATAACTCGAAATTTATAAACAAAACAATAATCATCTCTTTCATTGCCTCTATTCCAATTTGAATTCGAATATGTATCTATAGTTATTTTGAATTTGCAAAGCATGCTAGATTGTTTTGATGTTTTGTTTTTTTCACACTCATTGTATTGATTTAATTTATTCTGTTTGGCTCTTTTTGATTTTTTTAAAATTTTGATTGTTGAGCGAAAACGTGTTGTCTTTTTTCTTACCATTGGGTTTAGATGTGGAGATATGATGTCGTCATTAAACTGAATTTTCCCTTTTTAATACACATTGTTGTTGTTGTAGAATGTTTTTTAATTTAATTTCCCTTATTTTCTTTTGATTATTGCTGGAAAATAGGGAAATTTGAGAATCTGTGTTTTAAATGAGTAAGACATTGAGTTGTTTGTTAGCGATTTCTTAAAAAATTATTTAACTGAGTTTAACTTTTAATTCATATTTTATCGTCAATCGAAATCGCGTTTTTCATACAAACACTATGAAAATAAATGAATTTTTAGTGTTTCTATATCCCTTATTTTAAGTTCATTTTTCACATGCCGGCTCTATTCACATCAAGATGGTTCTGGTTTTGCATTATTTTGTGACATGAAGCGAAAATGGGGAAATCACCAGGAAATCAGCCAAGAACTTGTTTCTTCTTATAAAGCTCTATAATGCAACATGACATTTCTTACCTGCAAATTTTGGTGCATTATCAGATGAACATGGTCAAAGGTTTGATCAAGACATATTACATATGGAGAAGCGATACAACGGAAACTGTACGGAAGCAATGGTTGCAGATTTTTGTTGAAAGCAATGGTTCCAGATTTCCGGTAAACTCCAATAGAAAATATGAAAAAGTAAAAAATTACATAGTGAAATCAAGGTATTAAAAACAAGTATTCGTGGTACATAATTTTGTATGCTATATCTCTATCCAGAAGTATCAAGTCTATAAAAATTATGCATAATAAATAGAAATTTAAAAAAAAAAGTTTGTTTTTGCAGACTAGTGTTATTGGTCTACTGATCCAATTTTAGAAACTACTATTTTTACAAAACTTATGAGCCGGAAAAGATTTGAGCAAATTTTACAATCATTTCATTTCAAAAATAATGAATTGCAACATAAGATAGGCTCTTTAAAATTCAACTTGTAATAAATTATTTTACAAAAAAATTGAAACTCATTTATAAGCCAAACCAAGAAATTTCTTTAGATGAAGCTATGAAGGCGCGGAAGATTAAGATTTAGGACTTATAATCCAAGTAAGATTGTAAAATATGGTCTTCTCGTTCGTGTTGTTTGTGAAAGCACCACACCATATATTGGAAATGTTGAAATATATTCAGGACAGGGGAAACATCTAGAGGAAATAATTTTTTCTGTATTAGAGCCTTTTCAAACAAATGCTGAAAATTTATTAAAATGCTGAGATTATAAAAAAATTGCAAAAGCATGATGGAGAATTCTACCAAAGATTCTACCAATGACATTGAAGAGGTGAAGTACATGCAACAACGAATTAATCATACGAATGACGTTCCAGCTGACAAAGTGGAAAGGAAAATTTTCGTGACGTTCAAGTGCAAAAAAGCGAAATATCAACTGCAAGAAAAGAAAAAAAAGGAATTGGAAAATGATTCTATTAAATCCGGTGGGATACAAACCAACATTTGATAGGCAAATTTTCTTCAGAGAAAGAAGTTCACAAAAGTGACGCAAATTTTAAATTTATTTTATTAAATATCTTTAAATTTTACATTAGTTTTAGGTTAATAGACAGTTATAATATTTTCGGTCAACTATCCGGTAGCAATTACATTAATATTATATCACTTCACAAGTTACTGTGTTCCGTAATAAGATAAATTCTATCGGTACAGCATTTTAAATTGATTTTAAAAGAGTTCATCCGCTTGATTCAGTGTTACAGCAAATAATTTTTGCAACACCAGTACAATCATCACATTATAGACACAATCATTACTATTTACATCAACAGAACTTTATGATTCCTATATAATTACACAAGCAATTAATTTTCGTACATCTTTCAATAATAGTTTTTTTAAGTTTTCACAGACAATTTTCAGACAAAATGTTGTTTTCTTTTTTAAATGGTTGATTTTGATGATGAAATGGACAATCAAAATATTTACTGTAGTTACTTCAATCATACAATAGAATTAAATTATAAAAAAATTATTGTCGGTATTGCAGATTTTCGTATTCTGTATTTAAACAAGCATAAGAAGTTAATAGTACGATTTAGAAGGCTTAGTAAATTATATACAGTGTAACATCGATGATGTGGCCTTATCTGAAATTTGGATAACTGAGGAGGAGAATACATTTTCTAATTTAAAGGAATTCAATAAGTATTTTTCAAATAGATCTAGTGTATATGGTGGAACGGCAATCTTTTGTCAGGTTAAATATAAAAGTGGAAAAGATATTTGTTGAGGATGATGATTTCTGTCAAGCAGTGGGAATCAAACTAACTAAGATGAAGATTCTGCGTAAGCCAAGAACAATTTTGTATAAAGTACTAAACTACCAGAACATTTGGGTTGAAATTTTAAACTCTAAAAATTAAATGAATTTTCTGTAGAATTAAATGAACTTATTTGTTCTATTATGTGCACAATACAGGAGAAATCTAAAGTAATTAATGCCCCATGAATAACTCCAGAAATAGAAAAGTTAATCAGTGAACGGGAAAAATTCTTTAGATTAAAATTCACAAATGGTTACCTCGCTGAAAAGCACAAACTTCTCAGTTCCTTAGTGCTACAGAAAGAGTTATCTATATACCGGGTGTTTCTTTTAAACTGAGACGATCAAATATCTCGAAAAATAGCCAATCAAAATTTAATCATACCGCGGGGGAAATACATTAGTGCAAAAAAATAGTCCCCCACCCCCCGCTTTGTAGGTTTGGCGGGGGTAACTTTTAAACTAAGATAGGAAGCCATATTTTTTATTGCAGATACGGATTCTACGACTAAAAGTACGTATGATTTGAATGAAATATTTTGTTCGGTTCATGATAGATGGCGTTGTAATTGACGAAATTCAATTTTTTCAATTTCTTCTTCTTAGAACACACGCATTCGATTCTGCAGTACGTTTGAAATAAAAAACATCACGTTTTCATTGGAAATACTCGAAATTCGTCATCAAAACAATTTATTAATGTAAATGGCAGGTGAATAAAATAATTTTAGCTTAAAATAAGTGTTCAAAATGATGGCCTGCGACTTCAATGCACTTATTAATACGCATTTCCAATGATTGTACACAACTGAGAATGTGTTTGGTTGAATTTCAGCACACGCATTTCTGATTCGCTCAATCATGTTCTCACGTGTTGTTGGTTCTTGTTTGTAAACTTTGTCTTTGAGATAGCCCCACAAAAAGAAATCTGGCGAAGTAAGATCTGGTGATCTGGCGGGCCAATTTATCGGACCAGCTCTACCGATCCAGCGACCATTGAAATCACGATCAAGCACCTCACGTGCTACCAACGAATAGTGTGCAGGACAACCATCATGTTGAAACCACATGTTCCATCTCAATTCTAAGTTCAAATTTTCAAGTAATATTGGCAGTTCATTTTCCATAAAGTTTCGGTACATTTGACCATTCAAGTTGCCTTCAATAATGTGGGGGCCGATGAGTTGGTTGCCAATTATTCCACACCACACATTGACAGTCCAAGGGCGCTGATGTTCAACTTGGCGAAGCCAGTGTGGATTTTCAACACTCCAATAATGCATGTTGTGTCGATTAACCGTTACATGGTACTGACGACTCGTCAGAGAACATTACGCAACGAAAAAAATTGGGGTTTTGTTGTATTTGTTCACGTGCCCATTGACAAAAGTTACCCGATTTTGGAAATCAGCGCCATGAAGATCTTGGTGTAAAGACACATGATATGGCTGATACTTGTGCCGTTTTAAAATTCTCCAAACACTGGTGAGGGACAATCCGGAATCGCGAACTATTTCTCGTGTACTAACATGAGGATTATGAGTCGCTGCAGCCAATACAGCAATTTCATTATTTTCTCCAGTGACTGTTGCTCTACGGGTCCTCTTTTTCGGTTGAACATTTCCATCAGCAATAAATTGTTTGATAGTACGGCCAAATGAAGCACGTGAACGAATCCTATCCGGAAAACGTTGAGCGTAAATAGCAACAGCATTTTCAAGATTTCTGCCAGCTTCTCCATAAACCAGAACCATTTCAATTTTCTCTGGCACAGTTAAACGGTCCATTCTAAAGTATTTTATCGTTTATTTTGCAATTACGAAAAACATGAAGATAAGAAATAACACAAACGTTAAATGTAATTTACAAAACTGAATAAATTGTTTTGATGACGAATTTCGAGTATTTCCAATGAAAACGTGATGTTTTTTATTTCAAACGTATTGCAGAATCGAATGCGTGTGTTCTAAGAAGAAGAAATTGAAAAAATTGAATTTCGTCGATTACAACGCCATCTATCATGAACCGAACAAAATATTTCAGTCAAATCATACGTACTTTTAGTCGTAGAATCCGTATCTGCAATAAAAAATATGGCTTCCTATCTTAGTTTAAAAGTTACCCCCGCCAAACCTACAAAGCGGGGGGTGGGGGACTATTTTTTTGCAGTAATGTATTTCCCCCGCGGTATGATTAAATTTTGATTATGGACATTTTTTCCGTACAGTGGCTATTTTTCGAGATATTTGATCGTCTCAGTTTAAAAGAAACACCCGGTATATAAAAATGGTGTAAAAAATTTATGTGCGCACATCAGTTGAGAACGGCTGAACCGATTTGGCTCAATCTTTTTCTATTATGTTTGAAATTGGCAGGAGATGGTTCTTACAAAAGAAAATTTTTGGAAAAGTCGGAAAATTCGGCAAATCAAAAAATTATGTTTTTGTACGAGATTTGGCGCGCATCCAAACCAGATTGTCTTTTAGAAGAGAAAAATTGGAAAATCGAAGTGGAAAACTCGGAAACTTCCGGAAAAACCCGAAGAAAATTGAATTTTTTTTCAATGAATTTTGGAATTTTTTGTATGTTTTGATGACCGATTGGGCTTAATCTTTTTTATTGTGTTTGAAATTGCCAGGAGATGGTTCTTACGAAAGACAATTTTGGGAAAAGCCTTCGGAAAAGTCGGAAAATTCGGAAAATCGAAAAATTATGTTTTTGTACGGGATTTGGCGCGTATCCAAACCAGATGGTCTTTTAGAAGAGAAAAATTGGAAAATCTGAGTGGAAAACTCGTAAACTTCCGGAAAAACCCGAAGAAAATTGAATTTTTTTTCAATGAAATTTTGAATTTTTTGTATGTTTTGATGACCGATTGGGCTTAATCTTTTTTTATTGTGTTTGAAATTGCCAGGAGATGGTTCTTACAAAAGAAAATTTTTGGAAAAGTCTAAAAATTAGGCAAATCAAAAAATTATGTTTTTGTACGAGATTTGGCGCGCATCCAAACCAGATTGTCTTTTAGAAGAGAAAAATTGGAAAATCGAAGTGGAAAACTCGGAAACTTCCGGAAAAACCCGAAGAAAATTGAATTTTTTTTCAATGAAATTTTGAATTTTTTGTATGTTTTGATGACGGATTAGGCTCAATTAGGCTCAATCTTTTTCTATTGTGTTTGAAATTGCCAGGAGATTGTTCTTACGAAAGAAAATTTTGGGAAAAGCCTTCGGAAAAGTCGGACCACCGCATAACTTGATGCTCAAGGTTGGATATGTAATAATCATGCTGCGCAATCTGAACCATCCGAAATTGTGTAACGGAACGCGATTGAGTGCGAAGAAACTGATGAACAACGTGATTCAAGCGACGATCATCAAGTGCAAATTCAAAGGAGAAGATGTTCTAATTCCGAGAATTCCTATGATTCCAACTAACACACCGTTCGACTTCAAGCGCATTCAGTTCCCCGTTCGTTTGGCGTTTGCTATGACGATTAACAAATCGCAAGGTCAATCGTTGGAAGTGTGCGAAATAAATCTAGAATTTCCGTGTTTTTCTCATAGTCAGTTGTACGTCGAGAGTTGGCAAACCATCATCGTTGTTCATTTATGTGCCGGAGAACAGAACTAGAAATATTGCTTACCACAATGCATTGTATTGATTTGCGTCTGTATTCGATTTAATTCCACTCGAATAAAATACATTGAATTCTTTTGAATTCCAACTGACTCCATTTCATTTCCACAATCAGAGAAAAAATCCAAAACACAACTCAATTTTCGAAAGACGCCTGAGTTTGAATCGACATTTCATTCACTTTTCAATACATTAGTGTTGAATTCGATGAAAATGGAATGGAATGTCCACTCAACTCAATCATCTATTGAGAGTAGAGTTGAGTTGTTTGATTTTTTCTATCATTAAAATCAATTTTCGTGAAGGACAAATGTATTTGCTCGAAACGAAGTAATTTGGGGCGGGACGAAGTTCGCCGGGTCAGCTAGTAAGTATATAAGAATTTAGGGTTATTGATTGACAATAAACTATATTTTCAATACGACCACCGCGCGTGAACATTTAAATCAGCAGCCCGTCACTGAGAATAAAATATAAATTTTATAAAAGACGGCTTTATTAAAATATTAAATTTTTGATTTTTACATTTAGTACAACCATAATGTATAAAATAGCCTTACCTAAATTACATGTTTTTACGTGTAAAAAACTGAAAGAGAACAAAGCCAAAAAAATTATCAAGCCTGGAATACTTCAGAAAAACGCAATAATATTCCTCAATTTGGAATATATCACCATCAACTAAAGAACTAAAGTACCCTTGTAACTGATGGCTGATTAATGAAATGTAAGATATAGTATATAGTATAATAACGTTGACAATTTTATTAAATCTTACACACAGTTGGGCAAAGGAAAGGAAACTCTATTTCACAATCGTCGCTTCACACTTTGGTATAGACTTTAGATAGCAACAGCTAAGATTTGAACAAATTTGCTCATTACTAGAATACATTTACTAAAAGATAATCTAAAACCAAGTTTAATACATTATCGTAATCGCACAAATTGCAAAATGACATCACAATTAAATTCCAATATATTTTTTACACATGTATGTATGTATATAGTATATGTACTTCAAGTGAAATAAATAGGCAACGTCCGCTAAAAATTAGCAACAACAACATAAAAAATAGCATGCGGCGATGATCTCATTAATTAAACGATCAATAAACACATAACAGATCGAGTTAAAAAAATAATTCATCAAACATCAATTGTTTGCGATCATTTAAAATGTTTTTTTTTTATTTTAATGTTTTATTATTTTTAAATAAATTATAATTAACATTTTTGTTGTTGTTGATTTTTAATTAAGCGATATTCAAAGTGCAATTAAAAAAATATATTAATTGAGTTGTTTATGGCATTTACTCATGTCGTTGATGCGGTGATCAACTGATCGCCGATATATTTTATTTATGCAGCAAGAAGATAATGACTTCTTTCTTTTTTTATGAGCCCCCATGTACGTTGTACATAAAATACTTAAATATCAATCGTGTGTGTGTGTGTGGTTGAATTCTTTATATCACCCATAAACAATTACCTGCAATCAACTAATGCGAATATTAATTGATGCTTAAATAATTTAAAAAAAATGCTTTAATAGTTCCAGTTCCTAATTCAAGTTTTCAAGTTAATTAATTAATTAAGATGTTCGTAATTATTATTTTTTTTTTTTGTGTCAGAACGTCATAAGATTTTATGGCTTTTCTGTGAAATTAAAAAATTCTGAACTATTTTATTTTAGCGTAAATAATTATTGTTTATGTACATATATCCGGGAAACGAGATTTTTTTCTAAATATAAATAAAGATTATGTGAAGGAAAGTAGCAACATTATTGTTATCCAAAATACCTTTCTTTTGTGTGAAAAGCTTTGTATAACATAAACACACATAAAAAAATTTCGTGTAGGTAAAATGAAATTTGTTAAATGAATAAAAGAAAATTGTGGAAAACGTATATAAGACGCCTGACGGTGACAAAAGAAACGCTTTGCTTCCAATTTTTTTTTTGTTTTGTTTGTGTTTTATACTCGTTTACGTTCAAAATCAGTAATAACAAGAACATCGCATAATTTGAATGGATCAAGGAAATAAAGAAAACCATACACATTTTCCTTTATACATTTTCGAGAACAAAAAAAAAATGTTTAAAATGCAACTCATGAATATAATAGAATTTTTGATAAAATTGTTACAAAGGAAGTAATGATGAGGAGAATGGAGGTTGAAAGTTATGTTGTGTGTGGTTTTTTGTTCGTGCGTTCACAATGAGTTACGGGAAAATTACGTATACACATAATACTCGTATGTTGTAAATAACGAGATAATGATAATGATGATGAAAATGTGTATACTGATATGCGTCCACGCTCTCTCTTTAATTAATCTATTTGCACATCAGCAAGGTTAATATTTCCTGACTTCGCAGTCCATCGTAATTCCAATCGGTGTTAAACTAGTGGCGATAGTGGCTATCGGCTTGTTAACAGAATTTTTTTTACCCACTGAATCTGGGTCAGGATTCCCAAAGCTTGAGTGAGTCTTATTAGACCGCAATGAATAGGACTAGGGAGTAAAGAGAGGAATAAAAAGAATTACTGAACGGAATCAAACCATGGACCAATTGACCATAGAATTCTGCTTAACGAAAACTAGATAATCCTGCTAAAAATGCAAATGCAATGCCTATGACCACCTCTAAAATTACAACACAAAAGCTAAGCAGTGCGATTGTGATTCAGGGAAAGGAAACGCGAATGAGAATTAACAAAGCTTGGATGCAGCTGTAACTACAAAATAAAAAGAATATGGAAAATTGGTTACTTTTGGGCGCCACTGTAACAACATCATGTGATTTCAGAAGCAATATCTTCGTTTCGTATAGGCTCATTTGTCGGTGCCTATTTTATAGTCTGGAGCAAGTGCATCCATTACAATAGCTTATGTTCATTCACTTATTACTTATCTTCAGATTTGTCTTTAGTTACTTTCCTTTCTCTCCCCAAATCAGGAATCAATTCACATTAAGAGCTAACTACCAGAATTTTAAGTTTAATATTGATAAAAGTCTGGCCTTACGTTAATCAACTCGGTCATTTTGTTTTTTATTTACAGCAATTGTGTGTACGCATTTTTTTTTGATTATCTATAAACAATTATGTCAATATTTAGTGACGTCACAATATTATCAATGAATTTCAAAATCATTTCGTTAACCAATTTGAATTTTTTCCCCCTTACAAAGTCTATAATCAAAAGGGCAACTTTAAGGATTCCTTCCCAGAATTTATCTCCCATTGAATTATCCATTGAGTTTAAAATCTGTCAGCTTGAAGGTGAACAGAGATCCAAAAACAAAATCTAGAGGAAGCTTTAAAAAAGAAGAAGCTTCATAAAGCAGCTTTAGCCTATCCCCACAATGAAACAACTATATTTTGCATTGGGTATCCAATACTGCTGTATAGTGAGTACGAGTAGTAATGACAGGCCTGTATGCTTATGCTCCTTATGTAAATCTTGAATGATCCATGACTGACTTTAAGGAAATTATTATCGGGTGCTTTGTGAAAAACGGAGCATTGCATCTCTATAATATGTCACTCACTCTCAGTCCTCCATATTCATCGATGAAGGGAGGGACTTTATAATCTGTTATCCTTTGCAGTTTATGAAATGAAGAACATTTTGCAATTAAATGTTCAAGAAAATCATGCTAAACCATCGTAGTGTATATGTAATAGATCCACTATCTTTGGTGTTTCGGCAACATCCTCGATATTCGCTGTGGTGGCCAATTTTCTTTAGCTTCCACCAAAGGGAGTTCGACTTGAGTTCAAGCGAACAGGTGCCCGTGACGCAATATCAGCAGGATTAATCAGATGATGAGACATGTCTCCAACACTCCAGTGAGCCCGGTTAAATACGTTTAGGATTTCAGAAGTGTGATTTGTGCCAATAACTTTTGTTGATCAACACAATTGTTGAATTCGTCAACTGGCAGATTTGTTCTGGACATTGATGTATGTTTCTCCGGTATAGTTGATTACTGCTGCGTAAACTAGTTGACTGGCGTCTCAAAACCCATGCAGCTCTATTCGTAGACTTGGGGTGTATTGACAAACTGAGGAACGGAAATTTCTTCTAGTTCTGGGAGCGTATAGATCGAAGGTGTTCCCATTGGAATGACCCTTTCTCTGGCAAAAGATCGTCCCAATCTAAGCTAAATATCCATAGTTGCCTGAATAAACAGCTTCACTTTTATGGTTACTGGGGGGGCGATCAATCCTAATGTATTCCCCGTTTGGCATTTTCCAACTTTTTTGGTTATTATACTTGGAATCGATATTCATCTTTGCCAGTAAAGTAAGTTTTGGATGCCCAAAAATTTCACTTGGTCTGGTTTCTCTTTCATTTTTTGATACCCACTTTCGTAATTTTAACCAGTTCGACGCCATAATGGTTGTTATTAGGGTATCCAATTTTTGGTCAAAAAGTAATTCCGGAATCTTCGAATTTAAATGTTCTCGATTTCGGATTTCCGGAACCAATCCCGGAATTTATTTTCTTTATTAAATAATCTCTGATGAAAAATTAAATTTAATGCTCATATGTATGAAAGTTACTAAATCGTAGTTGCTACTTACAAAATTTTTAGAATTAAAAATTTTATAGAATTTATAATAAAAAAAAAATTTGTTAAATATAAAAATTCTCTACACGCTATAAATTATATATTTTTTTTTATTGTAGGAGTTAAAACTTTCAAAAAGCCAACGCCAAGTAATGATGGACCTCACTTGACAGTATGAGGTTTATACTCACCAAAAAGTGTCCTAGTCCCGCGCTGCTACCCATTTTGGGACGGCCCTCATTTACGTTCTACACCTTACTTTGCTAGGGGTCCGCCAGACAACCATCGCTTCGCTTCTGCCGCAGTACTGACCCAACGTAGTTTGTGAAAGCTCAAAACGCATCAGGCCGCAGAATCGCTTCAACAATTGTGTCAGTTGTGGCCCCGTCCAAAACTAAAGCGAGCCGTCTTCTTTCTTCAATGAATCTACCGCACCGAAAAAATGTATGACAAACGTTATCGTACTCTTCTGGACAATATCGACATTGAGGTGACATCAACTTTCCCATCTTATGCAAATAGGTCCCAAAATAGCCATTCCCAGTAAAACGCGCATGTGAAGAAATCGATCTCTCCGTGGCCACGATTAACCCAGGAACCAAGGTCCCGAATCAATCGGGCCATCCATCGACCGCTATTCAACCCATCCCATCGATCCTGCCATGCCACAAGCGTGATGCTGCGGGCTCTCACCGTAGAATCCTTTCTTCCTAGTTCAACTCTCAACCGATAGATCTCCCGACGTTCCACGACAGCAAATCTATCGGGATGACTCCGGCAACAAGTAAGGCTGCAGCTTCGGACACTGTGCGATATTGAATCGATATCATCCTCGTGCGGTATTTTTTGACCTAGGTCACATCGGCCCAGATCTCAGCTCCATACAATAGGATTGACTGTACCGTTGACATTATAAGTCGTCGCTTGCTAGGACGAGGCCCCCCTATGTTTGCCATCAATCTGCTAAGCGATTCAGTCACTTTTGACGCTCGGTCACAAGTTCTCCGAATATGCTCCCAGTAAGTTAGACGATTATCTAAAGTAATCCTCAGATATTTCGTCATTCTTTTCGACATTACCTCTTCTGTTCCAACCTTCATAGGGATAATGGTTGGAATTCTCCGCCTAGTGAGCATGACGATCTCCGTTTTTGAGATGGCCAACTGTAGCCCGTGCTTATCCATCCAATCGTTTATCCTCCTCATCACTCGTTTTAATCTGTACTGAGCCAAAACTGCGCTTCTAGATGTTATCACAATAACCACATCGTCTGCATACCCAACCAGGAATACTTCGTCAGGCATCTTTAGTCGCAACAGGCTGTCGTAAATAGCGTTCCATATATCGGGACCAAGAATCGAGCCCTGGGCCACTGCAGCAGTAATTTACTTCACTTTCTTGCCGTCAGACGCCTCATAAACCAATTTTCGATTCCTCAAATAGTCCCGAATCATTACTAGAAGATAACTCGGGATAGCGAAAGATCGTTGTAGCGCCTCGATCGTATCTTTCCATCTCACCGAGTTGAAAGCATTTCGCACATCCAATGCCGCTAAAAGCACTTTTGGTTCTTTAAACTTCCTCTGTTGCGTTTATAGTTGATCGTCCCTTCCAAAACCATATTGCCTAGGAGATAAACCACTGGCAACCGATATGGCATCTTCTAGCCTAGGCTTTAATAGCTTTTCCAACAACTTCCCTATTGTGTCTAGCATGAGAGGTCTGTATGATGACGGGGAGTCGGGATCACCACCTTTTTGTTTGTTTATCAGCACCAGACAGGCCATCTTCCACCGTGAAGGAAATACTCCTGCTGTAAACATCCATTGTACAATTTGAGTAGATATTGCGGATATCTGCCAGAACCACTTTCAACACCTTCGTTGGAATGCCGTCAGGCCCAGGTGTAGAGGGCATCAACACTATTTGACATTGTTTCTGCACCTAACGCGACGTGCGTACTCAACAGACCCAGCTTTCGAGTAGCAAGCTTATATCCTCTACCCCATGGATCGCTATCCACCTTGTTGCACATGTTTCTTCAGCATTGCGCTTTGCTCGCACGGATAGCCATGCCTAGCTCTTTCTTTGCCGCTTTGTGCTGGGCTGACTTGGCAACTATATTAAGCCTACAGTAAATTCTACAAATTCTATAAAGTTCAAAAATTCAATAAGTTTCTTAAATTCTATAAATTCTGTAAATTTGATAAATTTTATAAATCCAATAAATTCTATAAATTCTTAAATTTATGAATTTTATAAATTTTACAAATTCTATCAAATTATGTATTGCAAAAATAAATTTTATGAATAATATAAATTCTTTAAATTTTGTAGATTCTTTGAGTTATATTAATCATAATTATAAAGTACATCTGTTTTATGAATTCTACAACCTCAAATTTAACTTGTTTTAAAAATAAAATAATTTCGATAAATCCTATAAACTTTAACACTTCTCTAAATTCAATAATTTGTATAAATTTTATAAATCCTCTAAATTTTATAAGTTCTATAAATACTATGAATAAAGTTTAAAACTTCAGTAAATGCTTTAAATTCTACAAATCTCATTAGTTCTCACTTTAGTTCCTAAAAATTCCGTAAATTTGATCTAAAAATCTTAAATTCCAATAAATTCTCTAAATTTATAAATTATCTAAATTTGACAATTAAAAGTAATTAATTTGTATAAATTTTATAGAAATCATAAATTCTTTAGTTCTTGAAAATTGTAAATGCGATAAATTCTATAAATTTTATAATTTCTTCAAAAACTGTAATTTTATAAATTTTAATATGTTTATGAAATCTAAAATTCTATAAACAATAAATATTTTATAAATTCCATCAATTCTATAAATTACAAAAGCTCATCCAATTCTATAAATTTTAAATATTCTTTAAATTTTATAGATTCAATGGGTTCTCTAAATTCTACAAACTCAAATTTGACTTATTTTAAAAATTCCATAATTTCTATAAATTCAATAAATTTTTGTATTTTTAAAAATTCTTTAATTTTTATAAATTTCATAAATTCAATAAATTCTTTGAATTCTATGAATCGTATAAATTCTGCAAATCCTATAAGTTTTATTATTGCTATAAAGTTATGTTAGTTATAAAGGCACATAATGTATCCCCTTCACTCTTACTGGAACCATTTAGAGCTATTTCAGTAGCGTAGAATATCGTGCACTTTACTGTTTTTGAGATCCGCCAGATTGTTTATCTTGAGCTTATCTATGTATTTATGCTGCGGTTAGTACTTGTGCGTGCTAATGCCGGACATAAGCAGAAGAAGTGAAC